>JAKSZP010005437.1:0-153440 GCA_022478985.1 Massospora cicadina
TTATAGATGCCAATTACCAAGCTACATGCAAAGCATTTCCTTTTAGTATCAGAATTATTAAAGCCTATATACGTAACATAAAATCATAGAATTTATATTTAAAATCGTACTTATCAATAACTCAACTCATCATTTAGTTTACAACTTCTACTTTTCTAATCCTCCATATCAGATCTCATTTTTATAGATTACTAGCGGAGTTATCCGTGCTTCGCTACGGTTTCTATAGAATTTCAGGTGATTCGAATTGATTAATTTAGATTTTATATATAGTTAAGCAATAACTACTCGCCAAAACTAATTGCTCAATCGAAGCAACCAAAAAGACCAACCACTCAGCTAAAACTAACTGAACTTATCAAATCAACCAATAACTAATTACCTCCAAAGCTAAACTGTCCTATCGATTCGACCAAAAACCATCAACCCACTCGGCAAGAAAAATAAATATATTAAATCAATCAAATTCTAAATTATTTTAGTTTTTATATTGGTAGATAGCTATCAATAAGTTCAGAAACCATTGAACCTATTAAAATTCAAACCTCCAACCACTTAGCTAAAATCAATAAAGCCTGCCAAATCAACTAAACCATCAATCACTTACCTGAAACTATTGAGCCTATCGAATCAACCAAAAAATAAACCACTACTCAGCAAAAACCGATTACGGAACTTACAACAGCCACAAACTACCAACCCCTTATCAAAAACCTATGAAAAAATCGAATTAAATGAATATGAAAATACCCAGCCAAATTGCTATATAATTATATTAGAAATATATGTTCTAGATCTTAAATAGAACTGATATTTAAATTTATATGATATTCTAAATAATTACATATTAGCATTCCGTTCCCAAACTTTATAGAATACTTGTGCCAAGTTTGGTGATTTTTTGGTTATTTGCTCGAGATAATGCATCCGGTATAAATAAATAAACAGAATTATAGTTTTGTAAAGAAAAGTTTGGCTAATTCTTGTTGATATCCAGTTTAGCACAGATTTGTTTTTGGGCTTTAAGTTTACCTGATGATCCTAATCAATTCTTTTTAATATTTGTAGATGGTTATCGATAATATTAAAAAATCAAATTATATTGAATCAATATAAAATTACCAACCCTCTACCACTGCCTCCCGAGTTCGATCCCGGTAATGGACTTTGGGTAGGGGACGATTTTGACTGTGTTGGTTTTGCGCGCCAATGCCCCGAACCGAGATAGAGAATAGCAAAGGCGGTCTATGGAGTTCCTGGCCTATCATACGCCGCGCATGGAGGTTTTCCGGGTTTTACCCTCCTTTCCCATTTTCTTCACTTCCCTAATCGGTGCGGTACCGTCCCCAGGTCGGCCCACCTCGAATAAAATTTAAATTTAAACTTAAATATAAAATTACCAACCATTCAGCCATACCCAATTAAACCTATCGAATTAACTAAACCACTTGACGCACCAATGCCCCGAACCGAGATAGCGAATAGCAAAGGCGGTCCATGGAGTTCCTGGCCTATCATACGCCGCGCGTGGAGGTTTTCGGATTTTATCCTCCTTTCCCATACATTCGATTTCCCTTAATCGCTGCGGTATCCTCCCAGGTCGGCCCACCTCGAATAAAATACTTTTAACTAAACCACTTAGCTAAAATAATTAGATTAAAAATCAACCAATCACCAACCGCTTCGTAACCAAAACTAAATGTATCGAAACAACCAAAATCACCAACCATTCACCAAAACCAATTAAGTTATCGAATCAACCAATCACTAACTTCTTTATTAAAACCGTTAAGCTTAATCAACCCAAAACCACCAACCGCTCGACAACACCATTTAAACTATCGAATCAACCAAATATCAAACTTCTCAGCCGTAACAATATACCAATTTTCATTAAAAACATATAAAATTTTAACTTGTTACATATAAAACTTTTATTTTACTATGAAACTTAAAAATCGGGCTTCGAGGTACACACGGACCCCCTCCCGTCCAACTATAGCCAAATTTTCAGAGCTCTACATGCTCTAGTTTTGGCTGGGCATCGCACACACAAACACACACACATTTGCTTTTATATATATAGATAAGTGTCTGAAATAGAGCTTGTAAGATTTGATTACAGACAGACAGAATTGACAGTGAGTTTAAGAAAATTGTATAAAAAATGACCACTAACCACTTAACAAAACCATTTAAAATATCAAATCAACTAAATATCTAACTGCTCAGCCGTAACTATATACTGACTACTATCGAAAATATATAGGATTTTTACTTGATACATATAAAAATTTTTTGAATATGAAAATTAAAATTTTTGATGGATTATTGTATTGTCATTGAAGATACATAAGTGTGCCAAATTTAAGAATTTTTTATCGACAATAAGTGTCTGAAATAGAGCTTGTAAGATTTAATTACAGGCAGACAGACAGAATTGACAGTGAGTTTAAGAAAAGTGTATAAAAAGTGATTACGCCAGGATTCGAACTGACCTTTTATAGAGTTGAAGTTTAGAGCCAAAAGCTGAGCTGATTATGCTAGATTTTTTAACTCCATACTTTTTTAAATAAATTTAAGGGAAAGTAAGAGGGGAGAGCGGAATACAGGCAATTTGGCTGAGGGTAAAAAAGACCAGGGATTTGGGCTGCTAGAGTTTTAGCACCTCCGACCATTGTTGATCAGCAATCACCATTGCTAGCCATGGTTCTAGCAGCGGTAGGCTTACAGGCCATACTATTCTCAGATGATTAGTAACTTCATCGCATGTGATGAGCAATCTGGCAGGGAAAGCCAAATGCATGGCCTTATAGCACCTGGGGATTATGTGCGAGAATTTTGAGATCCGGCGGAGCTGATCAGAGATAATCTGAATGGTCTTCAATACCAAACCTCTATGATGGGGGTGCTCATTGCTCATAACCTTGGCGATGAGCACACAGTGAATTATCCATACATAATAATAGTAAATGAAGGCTCATAGTTGGATCAGAGCTATTCTCAGGGTTTTTGTAAAGAACAGTTCCTGTGATAGATGTATACCCAGAGGCAAATGATCACCTGATAGGATATATCATATCATGGACCAGTATTTTTTAAACATGGCATATTCATAATAGCAATATGCTATGTCTGCTTCTGGTTTAGCATATGTAGGGTATTCTTTGTGCTGGTAATCTGGCCCACTGTGCTTACCTGATTTGAATACCCAATTAAGGATCTGCTATGTTACTGACCACTGTTTGGCCATAACCAAGCAGGAGTTCAGGCCCAAAATCAACTCCTTCATTGGGTAGTTGGTGTCATAGCCTTCAGTAGTCTATTCATTAAGGATTTGTGGGTGGGTGGGCAGATTGTGCCCCAGTTTTGGGAGCAGATCCCTATATTATATCAGTATCAATTTATACCTAATTCTGATTGACTTGGTTGTATATTCATTGGCAATTCAGTTATATTCCTCCCAGCTTGTTGCAGTAATCATTGTGGAATTATGTACTTTGATATCCCTTTGAATTTGGTCAGCCTCTCAGTCTTATTTTTCAAATGACCACCCACCCTGGCGCACAGCCTGATTGCAGAGTCACCAGTAGTGTGGGGCTCCTTTTCATGAGGTTATCTTTGGGTGGTTCACTATCTATTAATATAATGATCAGGGGGAGACTGGCTATTGGAGGCCTTGAGCCCTTGCCCAGTTCATGCCCCATGCTAGAGTCAGGCAGCACATGTGCATCTGTGTTAGCTTCAGAAATGACTTCCCCCATATGTGCCAGGTATGAGATTAAAAGTCCAGTAGGCCCATGCCTCCTTTGTTCTTTGGTTTTGACAGGGCTTCCAGTGGAATTGGTGCTGCCTTCACCTTGAACTACAGGAAAGCTTGGAGCATTGACCTGATTTTCTTCTCTAGGTTCAGGCTCATTGGCAGCATATGAGCAATATACCATAGCTTTGAGAAGATGAAGATGTTTATCACCTGCACTTTCTCCTCAAGGCATAGTCTGGTACTTTTCCAGCATGACATTTGAAATGATAAGCTTGTCAATACTTCTTGTTTGGTCTCCAGTACAGCTGGTCCCTTGTCATTGAAGAGTATCCTGAGGTATCAGACTGTCTGGTAGTTCATAATTGGTGTTGTGTCAGTTGGCAGGCTGAAGTTTGGGTTGCCAACCCTCATCACTGAGTTTTTGCCAGATTTATTTTTGTGTTTGATGCAAGCTGGTAAAGGTTTAATAGATCCTCGGTGCCCTGGAGGTCATTTGAGGAGCTTATTCCTACAACTGTATCATCCATGAATACTAGTATCTTCAGTGGCATTTGATTAGGTTGGACTAAACCCCAAAGCCTCATATCCGCTGCCACCAGTAGAATGTTAGCTGCAAAGTTGAAGAGTATTGGTGATATGGGGTCTCCTTGGTGGAGACCTTGCCTGACAGAGATTTTATTGGTTGCATCATCTGCAACCATAACCTTTGTTACCAGACCTGAGTATAGTATCATTATCCATGCCCGAAACATGTCAGGGATACTGACTGCTTTCAGTGCCTCATGTAAGAATGACCATGCTACTTGGTCATACACCTTTTCCATGTCAAGGAACATATGGTATCCTTGTTTGATGCCCCTCATATCCTGGAGTATGCTCTGGACTGAACCTATGCTGTCCCATATACTATGGCCTTTAATGAAACTGTGTTGGGCCCTATGGAGTGTGCATGGTGCTGTTGCCATAATGCAATTAGATATTATGCGTGTGAGCAGTTTATAATTGGCATTCAAAAGTGCAATCAGGTGCCATTTCCAAAGTTGGCATTTGAGGCCTTTTTTGTACAGAAGTACAATTTGGGTCTCATGTCCTCCCAGAACTTGTTTGCCATAGGTCAAACAGTGGTTAAAGAGGGCTTTGAGCTCCAGCACAATGCAGTATCAGAATATGCTGTATATTTTTGCACACATTTTGTCAGGGCCTGGTACTTTCATTCTTGGTGACTCCTTTAGCGCCCTCTTAACTTCATCAATAGAGATTTCAGCAGATAGCTTGGTGACATCTTCCAACATACAGCCACCCAGTGCCAGCTTGGCCAGGTCAATAAGGTTTTTGTCACCAATTTGCTTGTTTCTCGCTGTTGGAAGAGATTGCCATAAAAAAGCTTGACTTCACGCTTGATTGTTTCAGGGTCTGTTGATACTTCCCCATCCGCTGTCTCCACTTCCCATACCCTAGCCTTAGTTTGGATTTCCTTGAGGTGTTTAAGGCCCTCTTTGTTCATCATCTCCACTAATCTCTGATATTGGTAAGTAGCATTGGTCCATCTCTCTGAGTCTTGTTTCATCATTATAGCCCAATATTTTTTGTGTGTTGTTCAGTACTCGCTCCATTAGTACTTGCTGTCCTGGCGGGTGAGCCTCAGGCTTTCTAATTTAGACTTCAGTTGCTTCACAGTGGCTTTTCACTTGTAGGAGGTCACTTTTTCAAACTTCATACTATCATGTTTCATCTTTGTTTTAATCTGGGTCCATCTTTCTAGCAGGTCTAGCTCGGGAAGTTGTCCAGATATGCTATTATCCAATCCAGTCCCGCATCTACCATTTGGTGCCAATCCCCATTCCTCAATGTGGCTGGTGCCAATTGCCACTCATGGTTCCTCGGAGGTTCATCAAGGTCGATCTCCACCTGGATGACCATGTGGTCACTTTCAGCATTTATGCTAACCTCGCTGTTGGACGTCATTGGCCTGAGGTCCAATGATACAAGGATGTAGTCTAACTGTGATCCTGACAGTGGGGATCCAGCGGCATCGTATGTCCACCACATTAGATTGGCTGGGTCATCATCCTCTTCATCAATCATTAGGCACATCTCCAATTTAACTAGGTAATCAAGCATCTCATTGGCTTTACTGTTGGGGCATTCTCATCGGATATATATCCTGACTCACATTTGTCCAGCAGTTCAGGTCGCCTGCTATTATGGTCATCACTTTGGATGGCACTTCCGCTAAGAAATCCCAAAAAATACAGTTTTTGTGGAGCTTCAGTGGGGCGTAGACTGCTACCACCCATATGCTCCTGCCAGTTTCTCTGTTTGTAGCTGTCATTATCAAGATCCTACCAGCGTGAGTTTCTTCCACATATTCCAGGTCTATTTTCTTATCCATTGCGACTATTGCCACATGGTCCGTCCATAGGGCTTGGTAGCCTATCTGGTGGGACCACAGATGGTTTTTCGCGTCACAGTTCAAACTCAGCACCATTTCTTTTTGGTTACCAGCTTATGTTTCTGAAATAAAAATTAGGTCAATATTATCATTAGTTTTTAAGTGGTGCACTTTCCTCCTCTTTGTTTGTATGCAAGCTGATTATGCTAGAGGAGGTATTTTTAAAATCAATTGGACTTTTGATTCAAAGTTTTGATTCAGATAAACTTGTTAAATACCCAAATGACCACTGATCACTTAGAAATATTTAAAATATCAAATCAGCTGAATATCAAACTGCTCAGCTGTAACAATATAGCGAATACCATCAAAGTATATATAGGATTTTCACTTGTTACATATAAAACTTTTTATTTTACTATTAAAATAATATTTTTTAAATCATAAACCTTCTCAGGCATGCACACAACAACTCACCAAAGTTTCATCACAATTGGATGAATGGTATAGGAATGCATTTTGGACAGACAAACATAAAGACATTCATTTTTATATATATAGATTTGATCCAAGTTTTCTATTTTTTTAATGTAGTAAAAAGATACTGTATTAAGTTATACTAATAGTATGATAGTAGGCTTCCTACACTTTGCCACATTCCTAAAATGCTTCAACTCAACTAGTTAATATACAACCAGAGTATATAAGTAGATGATCCATAGTAGACTCTTAATTACAAGTATTGTCAAGTATTTTTATTATCTCTCAGATAGATTATAATCTATAATAATTGTTATACTATCACATATAGCTTATACAAGTCAATATAATTTAAATAATTACTTGATTAATCTATATTGTCTTTCTGTAGTACATCAGATGTCATATTTTTTTTAGTACTAGATGGTCCCAACCTGAGGGGGATTCATCAATGTTATCAGATGTCATATTAACATCCTAATAAATCATAGTAAATGTGCATTTATTTTAGATAGCTTAGCGTGGTCAGCTACTAAAATAATCAGATTTTCCAAGTTTGTACTTTGATACTAATCTTAATTTGTAATAGAAAATATAAAATAATGTATACTATTGATCAGATATTATTAACTTATCTTGATCAGTTTTTAAAGCATTTGTTTGATGTTTGAAATTTGGTTGACCACATTATCTATCTTACTTGCTGATTAGAATTTTGATGGCTGTTATAGCAATCTACTATTCAGTGATGGTTGCTAACTAAATTATTCGTTGTAATTAACTAAAGGATATAATACAACAATTGGTTTTGATTATTTTATTAATGAGCATCCCCAACAATATTAAATAAGCATTTTAATAAAGGCTTGATAGCCAATAGTTGGATTGCTAGGATGGATTATTCAAGCTGAGGTGCTGAACAATTAGGGTTACTTTTAAATGCTACCACAACATTTTAATATTTGTTTCAACAGTAATTAGTAGTTGTAATCATGTAACATGGCCCTCAGACTATCTGTGTATGGTTTTTAACATAAAGGAATGGCTGCCAATCTTTGAAAGGTTACACTGCTGAGGATTAATTTAGATGGAGGTATTTATCATTATTGGAAGTTAATTTGAAGGTCAGAAGTTTTGGGAGACTAATCAGTTAATTTTCAGAGATTTTTTTGGAAAAGTTGTCCGCCTTCTGCCTATAAAAACCCCTAGCATTTCTTAGTAAAAAGAGAGTTCAAATAAAGATAATCATTATACTTACTTCTAAATTGAAGATTGAATAGAATATAGGTCCCTAGTTGTCTTTCTCAAATTACAGTTCACCAGAGTGGATTCATTGCCACTTATTGTGAAGACTCAACCTACTAGTTGTTGCCATACAACTAGTGATTTTATTAAGTTTAAAACCAACCTGTTCAGTAAACTACCAAAAATTTTACACTTGGTACTCACTACAGGGGTGTAGTTGGGTCTTGTCAAATACCACCATTTCCTCTATTCAGGGTGAAATTCAACAACTATGGAATGAGATGGAGAATGTGAATCAGACCACTCTAATGTCAGCAGCCCAGACTAAATTATCAGAATGAAGAATTGCATTATCAAGGAGAAAGAAGATGTTAACCTTGTCAGTGATATTAATAATGAGTTATTTTAAAAAATATCCAAGTTAAAGAAAAAAATTTCAAAGTAGAGAAGGAACTATTCCTGTTCAAAGTAGTATTTCAAGGCAAGGCTGGGAAAAATTGGTTATTATTGGAGAAACATGGTCAGCTCCAAAAACAAGTACAAGAATTGAAAAAACATCAATGTACTTGTATTTGTCAGGGCAAAGCCTGACATGAAAGATATCCCTGATATATCAGTTCTTATTGATAGAATATATGATATATGTAATCAGCTTAAACAATCAAAGATGATAGCAAAATCACATAGCAGACAAATAATGAGTCAGATGAGTCAATTCAAGCCTATTGAATTTAAATCAAACATTGGAACACCTGGGGCCAGGTCTTAGTAGTCCTAACTAGGCAGTTAACTACTAGTCTAAGCATTGTTTATCTAAGACAGAAAGAGCCTAAAGAATCTAAAGATAAACAAGAATCAAGTAAGCCCTAAAGCTAGTTCAATTAGTCTGAAAAGTGAATATGAGCTGAATATTTCTAAAATCATTCCTTGCAGTCAATAAAGTTAAGATGCTTCTAAATGCTTACTTGATTTACTTGCTTTTGATCCTTAGTAAAGTACAAGGATCTTTATTATCAAGCATATATCAATTAAATAACTCTGAAAATCCAAATATTTCCTCTAACTCAATTTCACAATTACCCACTGTCACTGGTATCTTGGCCCTAACAGGGGTTGGTCTAGCTGAAGCTCTACAACCTATATTAGGGCCCAACAGACCTTTATTCACAGCTTTTATATTTTTATCCGCATCCTTCCCTTGTTATACTGGACTATTAGCTCAGGATTGGCAAGTTCACAAGTTGCTATGCCAGACTGGGTTAAAGATATTCCAGTCCTTGATAGTATTCATCTAGAAGCTGAGATTTAGACCAGGACCTATACAAAGATAAAAACAATATAGAGAACATCCAGCCTACTCAAAATATTAAGTGCCTAAGCTGCCATTTTTGGCAATGACCCCTGATAACACAACAACTATGCTAGAATGGCTAGCCATGCTGCTCATCCTGAATACAAGCCTGTGGAAGCCAAGAATATTGGTCTACCCCAAAATTGCCACCCTTTCATCAATATAATGCCCCAGATTTCTTCAGATTGTTTGAAATGACCATGTTTGGTTGTAGTTATTGCCAAAAATCTGTTAAGTTATCAATTATTTAGATACCGCTTGTCTAGATTGGTGTTACTCATTTGTGAGGGAAAATTAGTCATATAATAAAGTGAAAAATGCAATTATGAAGGAATTTGGCAGCCCTGAACGAATGGCTAACTGAAAGCAGGCTTTATGGGAATACAATTCCAAAAAGATGAAACCTTAGGAGAATTCAGAATCAATTTCTTTGAAGAAGAACATGTCTTGATGGTAACTAACAACATGAGAAATTTTAACACTTACATTGCCATGAAGGCAGCGCTTCAACCTTATCAGGTCTTACACCAATCCATGACATCAACCTTCACCAATAATACTATTTAAAAATGGTGGAGCACCTGAAAGAATTAGCCTCCACTTTCAATGCACCAAATTGAAGCGTAAGACAACAACTGCCTTTCAACTCAAATTTGTCAAAAAGTCCCAAAACCAAATATAATTTTTCCATTTAAATGAGGAAAAACTTAATAGTCCAAAATAGCCTAGTATTCACCATGCATCACTTGTAGCAAATGTGGAAATACTGGAAATTATGCTGCCCAACGTTGGAGTAAGAATCCAAAGAATCAGGTGAACTTCATCCAGGAAAACACTACATATGAGGAGTCAGGAAAAGGCTCTGTGGTTTAGATGAGGAACAATCTTGATCCAAAGATTGCCCAGTTCCTCTAGACAAGCTCAATAATATTTATACCTCTGACCTGTTCATAGATGTACCTATTTACGATTCTCTCCAGAAGAGCACAGGTCCAAATATTCATGCAATAACTTGATTGACAGTGAATGCAATTAATCCCAAATTATATCAGAACTAGCTCAATCCTATGCTCGTCAACTGTTGGAAAAAGCCCAAAATGCTAATAATCAAGTCAAATTTCTAGAGATGAAGTTGAAATAAGTTAATGTTTTGATTTCTATTGCAACCATCAGGGATTTATCTCCTGATATATCAGACCAAATTATTCACACATTTGTATTCAACAATTGATGCTGCTATACATTCAGTAAGCAATGTTTTCCAATATTCTGAGTATACTTAGGAAATAATTTTAGTTAATTGAGTAGAAGTAAGGGCTATTATTGATAGAGGTGCACCAATCAATATTGTGTCTATTAAATTTGCTAAAATGTCTAAAATCTCACCAGCTATAACACATCAAAAGCAGTATGGTACAGCTGTTCCCAACCCTACTACTTCCTAAGGGGATTATAGTGCCTTACCCCTTCAATTTTTCTCTAGTCATGTCTGAACCAGCAATCATTCTACCTAATCAAAATTATGATATTCTCATTAGAACTGAGTTCATGCAGAAGTATTAAGTAAAGTGCAACTTTGAGGAGATTACTTTGACAATATTGTGCTAGACGCTACCATTGATCTATCATCAAAATGGGATGCCCCCTCAACTAGAGACAACTATATAAACGTTTGTATAAGGATGAAATACTTCCCGTTGGTTATAAATTAGCTGGGAAAAAGATTCAGCCTTTACCAAAACGCATGAACAAAAACTAAAGAAATCTGATTTGGTAAAAAACTAATTAACCATACTGCCTGGGATTCAAACAGTGGTCAATACTGAACTGACGCTGAAAATTACTGATCAATTATATTCAAAATCAAGGCTCCCTGGAAAAGATCAAGAATTGAACCTTAGGTAGCTCCAGGAAACCTAATACTTGGCCATGGGGAATTTGTATCCTATTAGCCAATCTGGGAAAACGCCAATTGAAATCAAGAAAAATTGAGTAGTCGCATTTTCCCAGTTAATCTCTATAACAGAGCTCCATTCCTTCCACAAATTATGGTATTAAATGAAATGGGATTTCCAGATTTAAGCTGGAAGCATTCATACATTAATCGCTCAGAAACAATTATCAGGATTAACCAAAGATCAGCAAAATGAAGTATGGCTTTATTCAAATGATACCAAACTATTTTTGCGCAAAATGACCATGATCTAGGGTGTGCAGATAACGTTTTCCATCAACTTGACACTGGAGAAGCTGCACCAATTAGAATGAGACCTGTTTGAAGATCCCAAGTGGCTGAGGCAGTAGTCATCAAAAAATAGAAGAGTTGTTGGAGCACAAATTTTTTGTGCCTTCATACAGCCCATGGCCAGCCCAATATTGATCTTCAAAAAGAAGGACATGTTGAATAGGGTTGTAATTGACTATCACCATCTTGATAAAATCATAAAAGACTCTTGTCCCTTGCCTCAAACCAATGATGTGTTGGATCAGTTAGGCGGGACTAAATTCTTTTGGCGATAGACCTCATCTAAGGGTATTTGCAGATTGACATGTTACCTGAGGACCAGGAGAAGTGTGCTATCTATAATGGCATATGGTATTTACTAACCTATGCGGATACCTCAAGGCGTGTGTAATGCCCCTGCAACTTTTCAACGGGCTATGGATACCATCTTATGAGATCTCAAATTGTCCTGTGTTCTAGTCTATCTATGTGACATCTGTGTTTAGTAATAAATTCGCAGAGCAATTACAACGCTTAGAGGAAGTATTTAAGAAAATAGCTGCTGCCAATCTCAAAATCAAGCCCCAATAGTGTCACTTCTTTTAGGAGAAGGTAAAATACTTGAGTCTTTTATTTATGGATGGTTTGCAGCCTCAAAAACAAAAGATTGATGCTATTGAGCAGATGTCTTTTCCAAAAAGTGTTTATGACATCCAAGTCTTTTAGTAATGGCTGTGTAACGCACTGGCTCCTTCCAATGAGCCACGAATGAGTTGGGCAACAGGATCCATGTTAAAGACCATAGGGCTGACAGGACTCCTGATACTACTCTCCTGGTGCGCGCGCTACAAGATTGGACAAGCACCCCCTGGAAGACAGTTGCAAGTATACTCAACCCCAGCAACATGCCTTGACTCCAAGACAAGGTATAGAGGGAGGCAATAGCCCTCCCAAGCTTACTCTCAAAGTCCAATTCTTGTTGATTTAAGCCAAACATGGCTGCAATTAGGCAATATCTTTAAAATAAAACCAAATTATAGGTATGAATTTTAGGTTCTTTTATTTAATATTTAGCCAAGTTGATAGAAAACAGAACTGAGGAGCCCCCAGCTCCCAGTTCCTTCCCTATATACACATGCTAAAAGCTAAAATAAGTGGGACCATCTAGTACTAAAAAAAGCTAAAATAAGATATAATATAAGCTTATGGTGCCATTGCCAACTTGAATGATGTTTGGTGTAAACTTTACAGCAGGATCGCGGAATCTTTACTCAATAGTTCCATGCCAGTTCCAGTCCTCAACGGTTCCACGCCAGTTCCATTTTGAATCCCAAACTGAATCATGAAACTCCCAAGCACCCATTTCATTCCATTCTCAATTCGAATCCAAACTGAATCTCGAAACTACCCATTTTACTCGTTTTCCATTTTGTTCTGACTTGGACGCCCATCTTGCTCCTTGGCCTACTCCAAACTCTGGCCCCTTAGGCGTCCTTGCCAGAACCAACGCCCCCTACTCCTCCATACATACAGACACAGCCTGCCCTGTCTTACCAAAGATCAGGGCAATGTGATGCTGAGGATAGACCTCAACCGTCACAGGTTGGATATTATCGCTGTTTTTTTAGTACTAGATGGTGATATTATTGCTGTTTTATCAAAGGATTTGCAAAAATAGCAGATCCATTATTTCATAAGTTTAAGGATCCAAAAAATAGTTTTAATGGAATGAGATGGCCTAATAAAAAAATGACAAATTATGACAATACTTAACAACAAGCCCAATACTTAAATAACCAATTTTTACCTGACCGTTTATTATACAATCAGTTGAATCACTCATGGTGATAGGTGCCATACTTAGTTAAGTGGACGACCAAGGTGAAGAGCACCCAGTGGCCTATGTCAGCCATACCTTAACCAGGGCCAAAAGAAATTATACAGTCACTGAGCACAAATATCTTTCAGTTATCTATGCTTGCAAGAACTTTTGTGTTTATATTCATGGGATGCATTTCAAGGTTGTAACCAATCATGCATCTCTCCATTGATTGCATAACTTGAGAGAACCTGAGGGGAGACTAGCACGATGGTCCTTAAATGCAGCTTATGATTATAAAATCAAACATTGTGCCAGGGATAATAACCAAAACGCTGATGGGTTATCCAGACTGTTGGCCATTCTTTCAGTACAAGATTGTGATGATGACCTATTTGAACAAATGGTAAAAAGAGAGTTGAAGGATGAGCCACCAGAAGTTTAAACGGCGTTATATAAAGACATGGAAAATACAGAACAAAAGAATGGGCAGTTATTCAAACTAGTGACTAATAAAAGGCTTCTGTTCCTTCTGTTCCTGAAACCGTCTAAATGAATGGAAATAATTTGCGCCGCTCACAAAGTCATTGGCCATGGTGGCCTCAAGAAAACTTTAGAGCAAATTCACCAATATTACTATTGGGAATTGATAAACTACAATATGGCGGATTTTCTTTCCTGTGTGCAGAGTGTCAGCTCCACAAGACACACAAAAATGTGATCAGATATTGGTTAATGCAACCAAGGTTCACCTGGAATACAGCATCAATCAATGTCACGGGACCTCTAAGTACAAGCACTGGAGGAATTCAATATATTGTTGTCACAATAAATCACTTGACCAGATGGATTGAAACCAAGGTTATGGTTTGGATCAATGCGATGAACATTGCAAAACTTATTCTGGACAAAGAGATATATCAACAAGGCTGTCCCCAAGTGATCCTGAATTATAATATAACAAACTTTACACTCTTTGTCATGCCCCAATTGATTGAATTGATGAGGATCAAAGTAGTTTTATTGGTCCCAGATTGTTCAGAGACAAATGGAATAGTTGAGAGAGTGAATGCTACCTTAGCTGCTATGTTACAAAATTTGGTTGCAGGAAAAACGTCTGCTTGGGCTTCATACTTAAGTTTGACAATCGCCTATAATGTCAGATATCATTCCACAACTGGGAAAACACACTTCAATTAGCTCTATGGAAGAAGAGCTGCCTTATCTTGAACTCAATACTCAGCATTGGAGTTAACTTTGGGGATGAGTCCTGACCAATATGAATTGATTAGTGAATAAAATGATAGATTTACAATTTCAAGCGTTTTCCAAAATCCTTAGGAAAAGGATCCAGGCTATAACGCATGATGATAAGAAATGATCACCCATAAGAAGATTTAAATTGGGGATAAAGTATCCTACTGTGAGATGCATGAATTTGGCTGACAAAGTAAGCTGGATGCCTTATGAACAGGTCACTTCAAAGTAATTTCAAAATTTGCAATGGATGCTTATATGATCAAAAAAGGCCTTGATGACCATATAATTAACCAAGTTTATAGCAAATTTTTAATAAAATTTGCACTAAAATTATATGAAAGATATATATATATATATAAACATCAATAAAAACATAAAAAGAAAAATAATAATTATAATGAAAACTATAATAATTTTTTTTTTTAATTTTTCACTTAAAGTCTTATGACGTTGTTCCCTACTATCATTGGCAGGGCCAGCTTGGGTTGCAACTGGGTCTGCCAGATTAGTCCTGAGGTACTAAAGTAAGTTGGTAGAATCAGGATGGGCTTAAACTAGATCCACCATGAGTAGTACCTAGGAATGAAGAAGATCTGCTCTGGTGGTGAGCTAGTTAGGGTAATCTGTGGCTTACACATGGTATAACTAGGGAAAGTCTGTGGAAACATGAGCGAGTAGCTAGCACCAGAACCCAAAGAGTCATGTTGGTCGGGTCCTTTAGTGGTCTAAAAGAAGTGAAGGATGGTAGTGATGACTGTTCCAACCTGTTCTTGCAGGTGTTTATCACTTTCTGAGGGGAGAATATGGGCAGGAAGGGGAGTACAAGTCAGGCAAGGTGCCTGTCAAATGGCCTTCCCATAAAGCTGTGGTTGCGTGGGTGCAGACCCCAGAAGAAGGGAGTACAATCCTGGTTGGCTGCGCTTTGGTGCACCTGCCTGCAATAAATGCCACAGTTTTCCAAGTTGGCCGGAAGCTCAGCTAGCTGCCAGTTTGGTTGGCATGAGCCAGCTAGTAGGAAATGGATCATGCAAGAAAGTGATAGCAGATTTAAAAGGACTCCAAGGCTTCCTGTACAAAAAGGGGACAGAGAGCATAACTCTGCTAAAAACAGGTGACAAAGGGGAGGGCTTTGGCTTCTCCCCACTCAGGTGCCTTAAACCTGGGGGTCATCAGGTCTTGTCCCCCACAAGGGGATGGAGGCATATTGCCTGTCCTGACTGGTGCAGACGAGCTGCCCAGCACTTAAACAGGGCGGGCATATGTCAGTTTAGGGGATAGCGTGAGCTATTTCCAATTGTGGCCAGGACCACATTTTTAATTGATGCTTAGATTTGCGCAGCCCTAGTGTGGTGGGGAGCAGTACCCCAGGTCTTCATCCCTCAATAGTTTATTGCACTAGGAGCCCCTTGGGGCTTTTAAAACTCAAAGATCCTCTCTGATTGCAAACGGATAGCCCAACATGGGGAGTACAGGTTTTTCGGGCTACGACTTGCAATGATGGCCAAGTAATATTGGTATGGAATGAGGCCATATGACTGCACTATACAGAGGTGGCAGTGAGAAGGTAACCTCTAAAATAATGAGTTGGTTAAGTTCAGTAGATGGACCTCTGAACTAGACTTGATAGTTAAGCCTTAAGAAGAAGCAAGTGCCTCTAAAAACTGTCTCACTGGGTAATCTGGTTAAGCAAGGGGATGTGTTGGAAATTTGGTTGACCACATTATCCATCTTACTTGCCAATTAGAATTTTGAAGGTTGTTAAAGCAATCTATTGTTTGGAGATAGTTGCCAACTTAATTATTTTTTTAATTAACCAAAGGATATAATATGACAATTGGTTTTAATTAATGTTTCATCAAAGATCATCTCTGCTAATGTTAAATACGCATTTCAATGAAGGCTTGATAGCCAATAGTTGGATTTTCAGGGTAGATCATTCAAGTAGAGGCGCTGAACAATTAGTGCCATTTTTACAAAGCTACCAAAGCGTTTTGACGCTTATTTTGGTGGTAAATAGTAGTTTTAATATGGTAACATAGCCCCCAGACTATCTGTGTATGGTTCTTAACACAAATGGATAGCTTCTAATCTTTAATAGGTTAAATTGCTGAGGATTAACTAATATGGAGGCATGTACCATCAATGGAAGTTAATCCTAAGAGTCAGAAGTTTTGGGTAGACTAATCAGTCAATTTCCAAAAAAGCATCTGAAAATTTATCTGCCTTCTGCCTAAAAAACTCCTAGAATTTTTTGGTAAAAAAGAGAGTTCAGCGGCAATATATTTATTATACTTACTTCTAAATTGAAGATTAAAAGGAATATAAGTCCATAGTTGTTTTTCTCAAGTTACAGTTCACCAGAGTGGATTTGTTTCCACTTATTGTGAAGGCGCAACCTACTAGCTGTCACCATACAGCTAAAGCTTACATTAAGTTTACAACCAATCTTTACAGATAAACTACCCAAAATTTTACATCTGTTTATTGACTTAGTATATTCACTATTATCAGAAGCAAGCTAGTAAATTCAAGGTAATTAGTTAAAACCTTACCAAGTTTACTCAAAAACAAACTTCTACACTTTTATAAAGTATAAGTCATATAGATAGAGTTTTAAAACGCTTAAGTTAGTAAATAGCATTTGCCAAAAAATTACTAGAACAGGTTTTAATGGGGATAAAGCCCACCACAACAATATTAAACTTGTGGGCTCAGAAAAGCCACAAACCAAGAAATTTTTTTTAAAAAAAGAGGAATTATAAAAAATTCTAATATCAAGAATGAGAACAGAATTGAATCTCAAGATGGGGTTCTTTTGGTTTGAGTGAAGCCTTAAATAAATAGGTCATTATAAAAAATTGAGCAATGGCTGAGGGAATGCTTCAAAGTTCATCAATGACTTTCTGCTAACAGGTAAAAGAGCTTTAAAACTTGATAGTCTATCAAAACATGATTGAATAGTTTAACATTGCTGATAAGATTGAATATCCATCTAGATGCAAAAAGACAAGCGCTGATTTCAAGTTGTTTTAAACTACAATTAACATTATAGGGTTTAAGCATGATCATGACATCACCAGCTTTCATATGGGGGCATCAGTGGGCATCAGGGGTGGCAATTGGTAAAAATTCGAGTGTAACACAAGTACAGGTGTTGCAAAACATTGAAAGCAGCACAGAGGGGCACTAAAAGGGATAATGGTAGAGTAATATCTAACTGCAACTTATGATGGGTGTGGTGATTACAACTAGGTGGCGTAATTTTTAACAGTGGAAAAAGCTATGACAGACATAATGTAGAAGGCATGTTAGAATTTAGATGTTTACTCAACATGGTTGTTATTATTTATCTTGATTTATTGTCATGGGTATAAAGCCCACTATAGAATTATTCTATGGGTTTGCCTGGGCAGCACCAAACTAAAAACCAGAACACAATAATTTATGTAAAAAAATTTATAGAAGTAAAGGTCCAAATTTTGTATAGAAGATTAAGAAGTGTGTAATCATGGTCATCTGAGAAGCTTATATACCTTGGTCACTAGGGGAATATCTTGAGCATGGTGAAGGAAACTCAAGCGGTTGTTAAGTACTTTCTGTGTTCAGATAAGAAAAATATATTCTTGAGAAATTATTATAAAACAATATAGAGGTAAATTTTGCATCATCAAATTAGCTTTTTTTTAGTACTAGATGGTATCAAATTAGCTTTACAAGCCTTAAAAGGTATATGTTATTAGCTTATATTAGGTTCTGTTCCAAACTAATGGGTAAACATGTCATTGCACATGTCCAAGTGAAAATTTGTTCAGAAAACTAGATAGGACCAAACTGGATATGATACACTTTTTGGCTAGATAAATTCCAAGAAAATGATAGGCAGATTAGTAATACTAGGAGCGCAAAATTTCAGGGTTCAAATGCTAGTGCCAATGTTGCGGCATTTGAAGCATTATTTACTTAAACCATAAATCAACAAATAGCTAAAGTGACAAAGTTTATTTTTTAGAAAAAAGGAAAAATAAGAGCTGCAAGTTTTAGGCAGGGGAGCAACTTAAAAAACTAAAATTTTAGTGAAGAGGATTCTTGATCTTCATGGTGTCACTATCACAGTCTCTGTCAGATAAAATAAGATTAAGCTTTCAGTCTGGGTTTGTAACAACTCATTGGAAAGACCAGAATGCTAGGGCATAGCAGCTCTAACGACTTGTAGGTTGGACGACATATGGTGCTTGTGAGGTTAATAAAAGGTTTATTAATATACCAAGTGCCCCCATAGCAAACCAAATGGCTGAGATGGGGTCAACTGAGGGCCTTGCAGGGGAAAATCTAAGGGTGGGAGAGGCAGGGAGGATGACTACTCCTTCTGAATTGTCAGTTGCTGTCCTTTGGTATTAGTCCCAGAATCCTCTGTTTCTTATCTATATGTACAATAATCACTATAATCACTAGGAGGTGCAGATTCATGATATTGATGAATGAAATCACAAATAAAACTTAATTTGCTTGATTTATATGCAAGGAGAGCTTGGCGATTATTCCACAGTTGATTGAGTGGCATAAACTTCCACAAGGGGTCAGCAAAGATATTGTGATAACAGAAAAATATATCTATATAAAATGTGGTAGATTGCCCTGTGATCAATGCTCTGGATGATCTGGCAACTGAGCTCCTTTTCCAAGCTTTAAATATAGGCGCTCATAATCCACAAAGGGCATGTCAAAATTGTGGGTTAAAAATCCATATCTTTCTGGATTACGCCAAATGGTAGTGGGTCAGTGGGGTGAGTCAGACAGATGACAATGGCCTTCATCAGCGAAGGGATGGGATGCTTTTAGTCGTCTAGATTAAGTACCAGTGGTGGGTTAGTGGACTTAATCTGGAAGATTGGGGTGGCCTTCTGGCATGGCATATTGTAACAATATTTCAGTTTACCTTCTTATGACCTCTACTAGTGCACATCAAGCTTATGGATCAACAAATGGAGTGACTACTCACAATCATTGGGCCCAAAACACCGATGTGGCATGTTTTGATGATTTAAAAGAGAAAGAGTTGGTAGTTATTAAACCATTGGAGTTTTTGGAGAACACTTGGGTTTACTAAGATTCTTGATCTAAATCTTAAATAAAATATTAAACTGACAACAGACCCTAGGAGGGCTGTTGTATTTTATTACTCTGTTAGGGAGGGAATTAGGGGTTGTGACTATAATGAGATATTCACACTCTTTATTGGTTTTTCTTGGTTGAGGTTTAGTAGAGCCACCTGTGTTTAGGAGCTGTCAGATAGAATATGTACAAGTTCATAGAAGCTCTGACAGAAGAGCTTTTGGATCAGTGGTAAAGGCAATTACGTTTTTTAAACTTAAGTGGATTTACTAAGATCATATGTTTATATAAACTGCTTCATGAGAAGTCAATTTTGTTGGTCAATTTATGTGAAAAAATCTTGGGGACAAACTCTTGACTCAAATCAGTAATCCATGATCTGTAACATTATATTTTGTGACTCAAATGGTTTCTCTGACTTGGTAAGGCTTCAAGATTTAAGGCTGAATTTATTAGTTCCAGAGGGGAGGTATGACAGGGTGGGGGTAGAATGAGACTGAGGTCCTTCTGGTGGCCCCTGGTCAGAACTACCTCCTTAAAGACCCCTTTGATCATTTACACAAGAGAAGAAGCAGGAAAGGGCTACAGTAAGGAAGTTTTGGACTAAAGCAGTGACCCACCACTTATCACTCATCAATAACATGTACAAAGTCACCCCACTTGCTCCAATTTTTTATAGTTGCCTTTGGACCCCTCTTGCATTGGTAAAGGAACTTCCCACTGTCTAACCAATAGGTTGGGTTTCCAGACTTACAGCCACAAGTAAGTCAGTAGATAAGCTGAAAGCTTAGAAGGGTTTAGTTACCAATGTTATATCTTGACCTTTAAGGAAATGCAGCCACTTCCCTTCAATTGAATTAGGATTTTTGGTTAGCAAAATTTTTTAATTATTGACGAAGTTTGTTTGGTCAAAATCATGGACTTATAAATAGTAAATTACTGGGCCTCAATGTTAATCTTTCTGATTTAATCGATTTTATTAAGGCCTTAATGCTAATTATTTTAATAATAATAATTTCCAGTAGTTTTTAGGCCTAGTACATAAAACTTCTAAATTTGAGTGCAATGTTGTGCCCAGGCAGAGTCTGGATTTAAATTACCCCTCTCTAAGTTCATTTTCTTTTTGATTAGAAATTATTGATTTTTAAGTACTGGGGTGCAGTTTGAGGCTGATTTCTAGGTGGACTCCCATTAAGTATCACATTTACTTGACAAAGTTAGCTGGTCTCATTTAAAAATTTTGGTCTACAGAACTCTTAACTATATACTTCGCTTTGCTAAGATTTCTGAGCATGATTTGTCAGCTATAGGATTATCAAAAAATCTTAAAAAGAGAGACGTTGAAAGCAGGGTGCATATGAACCTTCAGATGTTTCTAGTTCATGAGCCACTTCATTAATTTTCAAGCACTTTTTATAATCCTAGGGAAAGAGAACCCACCTTCTAGCACTCCACAGGGTGGAATAGCTATCAAAATCAATGAGCTCCATGTTACCTTCTTTGTAATTAGAAGGGTTAGATAAATGAGCATCAGCTTTGAATTTTTTGGTTTTGAATGACCTTGTTGAGGATAAGAAATTAAAGAAGCGATTTTTTACTTTATGCGGTCACAAAATTATCCACGGCTGGTACCACTACCACAGGCTGTCCATAAAATATCTGTGGTGCTTCCCATGGTTAGTAAAAATGGGAAAATACCCTTGGAGAAGTGATTGTGGATATTATAATGAAAATGAGTAGGGAGAATACAAGTGGTACTGATGTTCTGGGTGGAATGTAACAGTGGAATACTGATCAAGTGTCTGAGTCACCCTTTCTGTTTGGACATATTACTGTAGATGGTAAGAAGAGGAGAGACAGGGCTTGATGCCAAAATTGGAAAGAAGGCGGATCAAAAATTATGTTATAAACTGAGGTCCCCAGCTTTACAAAACCTTAACTTATAGGCCATGTATTAAGAAATCTTCCTACTGATATCTAGGCTATTTAATTAAAAAAGATGCGCGATTTCATGGGAGTAATTTCTCATATTTAAATAAAAAGCCATTAACACCATGATCACATATAACCCATTTTCAGTGGCAAACAGGATAGGAAATGTATACTAATAGTAAACCTGCATCAAATGGGAGCTAAAAGAGCATCAACTTACCTCAGGCTTGAGCGCAAGAGCTATAAAACTCACACACATCAGTCATGTATAAGGTATTTTTTATTATAGCTTTCAATAAAGGCCATAAGTCATCAACATCTGATCAATTATATTATATTCTCAAAGCTAGTATGACCAGGAAGGGAGATTATGACTTAAATCGAGATTTTTTTTTGCATTTCCATGAATAGCATCCAATTCTTATCATTCTGAAGAATAATCCTCTTGCTATCAGTGTAGCTCTTCTGCAACTAAATAACAGAGCCCTCCATGAGTCCTTTTATAAATTCGTCCCAAATGCAAAAAGTTTGAGAATCCTAAACTTTTTCATATATAGCTATAAAGAGGATCTTTTTATCATTGAAAGAAAGATTAAGAGGATCATGGTTGCCGTTATGTAGTCATACAGTTTAGTGTAAGAAAAAGATAATTGGGGGTCACATCTGAGGAGATATAGGATCACATTAAGGTTTCCAGGCTTGTTCTGTTTGTAAAGTTGTGTGGTATGAGTTCATGGTGCAATTGGGCTTGATGTTAGTTCATTTTGAGAGGACTCTTGTGAAATCCAAGGATCAATAGTCCTTTAGTATGATGTAGGGATAACTGGCTTACAGAAGATGACTTTGCCATCCATTTATTGACGAGTTGATGGCAGTGAGCTCCTTTTCATAAAATGAGCATTTGTCTTCAAAATAAGAATCTTGCAACTGAAAACACATAGGATTTTCAACCAACTTCACTCTTATATAAAAACAGCTTCTAAAACAAAATTAGCGTCATCTGTTTCTACAATAAAAACATTTAGGACAAGATTTATCCAAGAAGGGTGTGATGACTAGAATTTCATTTACAAATCGGAAATCTGCTTCTTCTGCTTTCTTAAAGTGAAGTTAGCGCGACTAGTAAGATGGGTCAGAGGTTTGGCAGTGGAGGAGAGATCCTTTGACTAGGCGACGAAAAAGTGATTACATCAAGAAAGCTATGGACTCCAGTCTTGTCCAAATTAGGAGCCTAATTTCTGTTGCTGACAGCTTATAAAGACTAATAGTCATGCCTTTCTTGAAGATAAAGTTAGTTGAAACGAAAATAAGCCCTAGAAACACTCATAAATGATGAGCTAACCTCATGTAAGCCCATAGAGATTTCCTAAAGAATCTTTATAGCATCATTGGCATGTTCTTCCCTGGTATAAGAAAAAACTATTAGTATAGCTCTTATATTACACATAGCATTAGCCACAAAATCTCCCAGCATCTAGTCAATCCTTTGTTGTAGTACAGCAGGAGTATTGTGGAGACCACAAAGGGCATCAACTTGTAAAAAATCCAAGTTGACACTTAACAGTGATTATTGTTGATGTGCGGGGTGGACTGGATATGGAAAAACGCGTGTCAATTAGGTCCATCCTGACCAAGGCTTTTTATCTGCTATCATAGAATTACTTTTAAATTTAAATTTTAAATTTTATTTGAGGTGGGATGACATGGGGACAATAACACACCAATTAAGGGAATCAAAGAAATGGGTAAGGAGAATAAAACCTGGAAAACCTCCATGTGCAGCATATGATAGACCAGGAACTCCATGGACCGCCTTTGTTAGTTTCTATTTCAGTTTGGGGTATTAGTGCGCGATTTCAACACAGTCATAATTGGCCTCTACCCAAAGTTCATCTACCAGGATCAAACTTGAGGAGGCAGTGATAATGAGCCCAATACTCTACCACTGGGGTATCCTCCCCTACTATCATATGATTAAAATCCTCCAACAGTGGCATTAATTAAAGATATGTTTTGGACCTCGTTAGGTTGGAGGAAGTTTACACATAGGAGAATGGCACAAGTGTCTTGAGTACAAAAATTAAAGGTGAAATGATAGAGGATTTGGAAGGGCGGATGAGACCTCATGTGAGCATAAACCTCACATATGTGTCAAGAGACTCTATAGCCTTCAGGTACAAGGAGTGTATTGGGGATCCCTTAGGAAACTTTGCATATTCCTTAATTTTGATTAATAAGGCAAACATGTTGTAGGAAGTTGACGCCTAAAGTAACCTTAAATTATAACACATGAGAAAAGTGCTAATTTCTGTCATAATGTTTGGCTTTAAAGTCCTTTGTGATTACGCCAGGAAAAAGACCTTTGTGAGTTAATAGTAAAATTTTAACTATACAGGTTGTTGCCCTTCTGGGTGCAGAGTGACTAGACCATTCTTTATATCAAATTATGGAGAGTACTTAAGACATTACCTCAATACAAGTATGACTGAACATGAGAGATTTACAGGTAACAGCTAAAATTTGGTGCTTAGCACCAAAATTTTTAGCGTTAAAGGTTGGTCTGCACAAAATTACAAGGTACTGTAAAAAGACAGCAACATTAAAAATACACAATAATACCTCTTCTATTGCAATTAAGCTAATTATCCTGAAATAAAAGAACATTGTTGATCTAGTACTGACATTGGCTGGAGGCTTGCGGTTGGTAGGACTGGTTGTGGTTAGGCTCTAGATATTAATATCATAACAAGATTCTATTCCAAAATGGAAGTTCCTTCCTCATAGTCTACTCTAAATCCCAGTGTTCTTGTTGGTGAAAGTTATTGATAACTAAGCAGCAAATTGAATTTCAACTATTTACATTCTATTTATAAAAGACAGAGAGATTAATGCCTAGGCCTTAAACTATTTACAACTGATAGAAATCTGGTAGATACCAACATTACAAAGATAATTGACCAAGAATGATAAATTACTATTGACAATGCATTATCAGCAGTGTGGAAGCAATAATTAGTGCTAATTCCAATAAAAATATCCACATTTGCTGGCGAAAATTAAGTGAAGTAAATTAGGGAGTTGGGCTTTAGTGCCACTGAGGTGGTGAGGAATTTAACATAATTTTAATACTACCTTAATAAGTGATGTTTCTCAATGGACCTAAATTAAAATAACAGTGGCAATGCAACCTACCAAAGGTAACATAAATTAACATGCCAGATTTCATTTGGTGTAAATGACAGATCTAATAACGTAAAAGTTTACTTGTAAGTTAAATATAAAATCAGTAAATAAATTTACTGCTAACATGGTTGGTCATAAAAACTTGCAACACCAAGATTGTAATACATATAAAGTTAATTTTTCTACTGTGAAGTTGGGTATGATCCATTGACACTGGTTTTCATGGTGGTACATTTTTCAATCCATGTACTGGATTAAGATTTTGCTAAGTAGCTTGACTAAGATCAGCGTGAGGATTTTCAAGTACTTAGTTGATCTCATGTTTTTTTCATGGACCATAAGTATAAAATAAGTGGAAGCGTGGGATACTTCCTATAAAGCAACTATAATGGCGATTTCCCTATTTCTGAATGTAAGGTGATAAAGTAAGAAAAAACGTTGAGAAGGAAAATTTCAAATGGCTAGTTTGTCCATGTTTAACTTTTGCAATATACCGACCTGAGTACCTTTTACACGCTCCATAATGTCATTGGTTTCTGGGTGATAAGGCATGGATAATACCTGTTGGAATTTTAGTCAGATAGTATCCTCAATAATTTTATTGTTATTTGGAAGAATATAGCCAATTCCAAAAGAATGACTTATTGACTAAATATTTAGGGTTGTTTTGATGATTGCTGGTTGCTCCTTAATTTGGGTTGAGACAAAACTAGTATTTCGTCAAGTTGGCAAGTTAAGTCTGAGTGATGCCAATCACTGTCCTGAATTAGTTATAAGAACCATCAGCAACTAGTGGCTGAGGATGATCAATCTGAATTAATTCTTTGATATCAGCAGAAACTGACAATCCCAAGTCCAAGGCGGCTGGGATTGTTTCCAGTGCCCCATATATAATAGTTAACTATTGCCTGAGAAAGGTGGTTCCCTGAATGATCAACTACAATGAGTCAAGATGTAATATTGGTAAGATGTCAATATATTCTGAGTCAAACTGAGTGACTGAAGTGGTTTCTGTTGCATACTAAGAAACTCAAAGTTCAAATTTAGATTTGACATTTATTTATATAAATCATTTATATGGCTTACTGGAAACTCAAGTCTGAGGATGAGCTGAAACTTATAATCAGTCATAGGGTGATATGAGGTGAGATGGTTGACACCAGTGAAGAGAGAAGCGCAGTAGAGAGAGTGGTTAGCTGGAAGGTTTAGTGATGGGGTAATAAGTTGGCGATGGGCACATTAGCCCTTTGTACATAAAATACTTAACTTCCCTTTCAAAAAAATCTCCCTTTGCCTAATCTCCATTTTAATTTAGTTTATGTTTATTCTTATTGTTTGGGTTTAGGCTGGGGGATCCCCATAAGGCATGGGTGACATGCCAAGGGGTCAGCTGGTTTAGCTGGCACTGTCGCCTAAGGCAATATGGTAAGGCCCAACCAGTCTCCATACTGGTTGGCATGCCGACTAGCAGAGCCCTCTATTGCCAGAAAAGTGATATTTCTTACATTGGTGCTCACTACATGGGTTCTGCTGGTTGGTTACAAAGTAACTATAGGTTAGTGAGGTGGTGGCGGGGATGAGCCACCAGTTCAGCCAGAGAGGGGAAGAACACGCTGGTGTGACCCCAACCTGGAGATTAGGTTTCAGCGTTGTTGGTGGCGGGGAGGGGCAAGCCCTGAGCACCCACCCCACACACCAAGGCAGGATGTAGGAGGATTACCATATGGTTAAGTAGGGGGAAATGTCAGAATTTTTCAGATGGAATCCTCAATTATTTATCATTATTTAGGAGGATATGGCCAATCCTGGCAGAGTAGCACATTGACTAAATTTTATAGTGTGTATATGGTTTCTGGATAGTTGCTCCCCAATTGAGTTGAGCCAAATATAGGTATTTTTCTGAGTTTGGAAGTTAGGATCAGTTGGAGCCAATCGCTGGCCTGAATTGATAAAGGACCACTGGCAATTAGTAGTTGAGGATGAGCCACTTAAATTAATTATTTGATGTCAGCAGATGAACTGACAGTCCTGAGTTTGAGGTGGCCAAGGATGTTTCTGGTGCTTAATAATCAATTATTTCCTGAGAAAGGTGATTCTCCAAATTAGTCTTATGGATCATCATCAACTAGTAGCCGATTATGATCATTTATATTAATCTAGTATTTGTTGGTGGAACCCAAATGATTCTGAGTTTGAGGCAGCTAAGGTTGTTTCCAGTGCCTCATATATAATAATTGATGAGCGCCTGATAAAGGCGATTCCCAAATGATCAACTAAGTTGAATCAAATCATGTCAGCAAGAAGCTGAGATATTATGAGTCAAAGAGAGCAACTGAAGTGGATTCTGGCGCATACTAAGCAACTCAAAAGTAAAATTCAGATTTTGATATTTATAATAATTATATATACAGCTCACAGTGACTCAAGGTTGAGGATGAGATAAAATTAAACATTGGTTATCAGATAGGACAGGATGAGAGGGTCAAGCCAGGGAAGAGAGTAGTGCAGCAGAAGGCTGAGAGAGTGGTTGGCTGGAAGAACCGGAGATGAGTTGGTAGGTTGTTAGTGGGTGCAGTAACCCTTTTGTAAATATAAATAACTGGCGCTTCCCTTTCAATAAACATCTCCCTTTGCCTAAATTTCCCATTTAAATGAGTTTATACCTATTCTTATGGGTTGCGGTTTAGGCTGTGGATTTAAAATGGCACGGGTGACATACCAAGGATTCAGCTGTTGTTGCTGGCCCCATCACCTAAGGTGAAAAATCAAGGGCTGACCATTCTTCATACTGGTTGGTCTGCCGATCAGCAGAGCCCACTGTTGCAGAAAACCAATTTTTGACACCCAATATAAAAATGTTTTTGATAAGTCCCTGGCTTTAAGACTTCCTTTAACTCTGAATAGGATCTGTCGTTCCAATTACAGTGGTCTAATCAAAATCAACTACTCATTATATCCTTATACTAGGAGGAAGACAAGGAATTTGGCATGGCTTGATGACGTGTTAGATAAGGGATGGATCATCAAGAGTATTCCTCCATTGAATCACCGTTGCCTTTTCCTAGAAAACAGATGGGTATCTGCGGCCATGTGCTAACCAATCAATTGAACTATATTTACTATTCATGACCCATACCCCCTATCTTTGGAACTGTACATTTCAAAGGCCATTGCAAAGTCATAAGTATTCTCTAAGCTTGACCAGGTGAATGTCTTCAACTAAGTGCGGTTTGCAAGGGTACAGGAGTGACTCACAGCCATCCTCAATAGGCGAGGACTCTTCCAGTTCATGGTTATGCCCCAACCACTTTACAGTGCCTTGTTGATGATGTATTGGGAGAGTATGGTTTTCAGCATTGTTACATACATATATGATAACAATCCACTCCCCCACCCCAGAACAACATATCAAGGACTGGAAGCTGTGGTCACAGCTTTACATAAGGTGGTCTCTTTGCAAAACTCCACCAAGTGTAAATTCTTCCATATAGAGGTGACTTTCTTAAAGAATTTTATTTTAATGGACACTGTCATGATTCCAATATGACTGGATGATAATTGTGGGACAGCTAGGGCAAAGGGGGAAGAAGCCACCAAACATGATATCAGTTACAATCTTTTGAGTGCCTTGAGACAAGGCGATATTGGGAGATAATGAGTTATTATTAGATCGCCTCTAAATAAGGCGATAAGGCAATAAGGTGATTTCAACATTCAAAAATATGAAGTAAATCATCTACAATTAGGGCGATTGGGAATTAGAGAATAACAAGCCAAAATTGAGGAGAATCGGCGGAATAGAATAGCCCAAGCCATAAGAGCATTATTGTCCAAAGCCGCTGTATATAAGCGAGATGGGTGATTGAGAGAAAGTTAGTTGTTAATAGTGAAGAAAGAGCGGGACAGAGAAAGGTCACTGTAATTATTATAATAAATAAAAGAGTTGATTGGGGCAATTGCTCCTATTTTTAGTAAATTTGAGGTGTGTCTGAAGGACTGACGATCCCCACATCATCTGTCTGTTGTTCAGTAGGTTTGGCCTGTACAAACAATAATGTGGATCTTAGCGGTACCATCCAATTTTATAACAGTGGTGCTCACTACAGGGGGCCCATTGATCAACCACTAAGTACTACGAGACTCCAGTCACCAGCCATGGCTTACACAGCTTGTATTACTGAGGAATCTATAAAACACTGCACCAGCTGGGTATGAGGAACTCAAACTTATCTTAGATGCGGTGCTCAAAAAACAGGATGAGCTCCTCCAAGAACGAAACGCTGTCATGAACCAGCTTGATGGTACGTTTAGTCAAATGAAATTTTGGGACAGCAAAACAAGGAACTTGCCAACCAGTTGGATGATACTATTAAACAGCTGCAGCTCGCATAGCGAAAATTGACCAGCGCCTCTCAGTCTTCTAACTGAGATGAGGGTGACCATCAAGAGGGGGCATCATACGAGGAAGAATATTATGCTGGCCAGAGCTACTATACCCAGGATGGTAGTATGGGATATGACTATGAATCAGAGCGCCAATTCCCTCAGGTAATGGCAGTGACACCCATGGCAGAAGGTCACGCTACCCCTGAAGCAGCGGACATCCCAAACTTCCACTGGTACAGATTTTTCATTGGGAAACTGCTTTTGGATCATGACCCATTCATTAGTATGGGCCAAAAAACTGGGAACAAGATGAGGAGGTTAATATTGAAAACCTACCTCCATTTGAATGAAACAGGAATATTCAAGGTTTCTTCAAACGACTTGAATTTTCAGCAGAAGGTGCATCTGATAGACAGAAGGCTAAATTGTTGATATCTGCCTTAGATGTTGGGAGTGCAAATCAAGTCACCTGTTGCCTCCCAAGTAGCTCTGTCACTTTTATAAGGATGTGAAGAATACCATACTTCACCTGTTTGGGGGTACCTCAAAGATGTCACAGCAGAAATCAGAATTCTTGACGATTGGATTCTGTTGAAATGAGACCCCCCTGGAGTTCGCTGATCAATATACAATGGAAGACCATGTACTGATTGGGGCAGGGTACTTATCAGAAGCTGACGTGTGCATTGCCATGACCTCCGTGGTGAAGCCATATCAAGAGCTTCACAATGTCATTTCGCCGCTTCTGGATGACGACATACCTTTTCTCAAGATTGTACAGTTTTTTGCGTTGAATATCCCCTAACTTTCCACCACTAAATATGGAATAGAAGACTACTGCTGCCACTGCACCCTCTTATTCAGGAGAATACTCTTGTCTGACCCCAGCTTCATTTAGCAATCCTCAGCCTTTCTATAGCTATGCGCCTCATCCTTGTCCAAATTATACTCAACAGTTTGATTGGCATCAATGGGCTGGTCACAAGAACTATCAGCAACCCAGCTACCAACAAGGACCTACCTATGCTGAACGTCAACAATCATCCTACCAACCTGGCCCTGGTTACTCTGAACATCCCCAACATTTACAATCTGGACCCTCTTATGACAATCAGGGACATGGCTCTTATGGGGTTAACTGCTATGAATGCGGCCTCCCTAGTCATTTGGAAAATTTCTGCCATAACTGCTATGTGAACTACGTACACCAATATCTATACTATCAAGGAAAAGATGGAGCGGAGTAGAGATGGGACCCTCTACCTTCACGATACCAACCCAAACCTTCCCTGAATCAATAGTATTATATCCTGCGGAAGTCCCTCAGTACAATTATGGACTTTTATATCAGCAGCCAGTTGGAGGAGTAAACATAGTGACATGAGCTCAAGCTAAGGCGGCGGCGGAAAAAGAGTCCCCAGACCCACCAAAGCCATATGCCTGCAAATTTATTGATCAAGCTTCCTCAAGAAATCTTGATTCTGCCACAGATGTGCCAAACCTGAAAGGAGTAAACATCGCCCTTCCGGTAGACACCATTGTCAAAGAATACCCCCAAGTTTGTGAGGGAATAATGAGTTTTCTTGAAAAAGAGAACCCATAATTGTCCACATAATAAACAGTCAATATTCTTCTTATTCTGAGTGTACATACTGTGATATTTTTGTAGCGAAAATAGGGTTCACTCTATAGTAGATACTGGTGCTTCAGTCAACATAGTTTCCACTAAATTTATGGTGAAGTTGACATTAAAACCTGATGTGAACCATCGAATGGTGTATGGAACTGCTGGAAAAGTAAGCATTGTCTCTAAGGAGATTACAGTGCGCTATCTCTGCACTTTGGGTCCATTGTTTTTGTAGCTCCTGCTATTGTGCTGCCAAACAAAAACTACAACCTGTTAATTGGAACCACTTTCCTGTGCCATTTCAGAGTTTTTGTTAATATGATGGAGGAGACCCTCGCCATTCTGGGTCAGCAGACCCAATTTACTTTACCACTAGTGGAGTACCAAAGGATCTGGTGCATATGAGCCATACCAACCTTGTCTATAGTGACAGGGTGATGCCAGTTTGCTATCACTGACTAAAGCGCAAGACTTAGCCCCTTCCCCAGCAGATATATGAATATCAAGGGATACCTCTTTGAGCGGCAGAGCCCATATCTATTCCTTCTGGCCATCAAGTCTTAGTGAACACTGAGCTAGAGGTGGAAGTGCCTAGTGGGCTATATGGGGAAGTCATTGGGATCTATCATTAAATGCGGTTTGAGCTGCATGCGGCTCCAGGGATTATACTTCTGGGACATGGAGAGATTAAGGTTTTGTTAGCAAACCTCCAGAGCAAACCAATGCAGATCCGCTGACACCAAATTGTAGCGTATTTACATCTGATTCCAATAGACGAGGTCTTTCAGGTTCATGATTTTTGGTCATTGGATGAATTTGGTCTACCAGTCAAGACACCAGCCAACTTACTAATGTTGGTACCGCAGAGTAATTTAATAGGACTATTGGAAAAACAAAAAGACCAAGCAATAGCTTTATTTCAGAAGTATAAGGGGTTTTTGGTGTCAATGATCATGACTTAGGGTGTGCTTGGGGAGTGGCCCATTGAGTAGATACTGGAGATTAACCCCTATAAGGTCTCAGCTGATCTGCCAATCAAGGGCAGCGGAAAATGTTGTCACTAATGAAATTGACAAGTTGATGGAGCACGGGATGCTTGAACTTTTCCAAGAGTCCGTGGGCTTCACCCATTCTGATTATAAAAAAGAAGTATGGCACCAACTGCGTAGTAATAAAATACCAGAAGCCTAACAGTATTACAAAAAGAGGATTCATACCCCTTGCCAAGGAATGATGATGCTTTGGATCAGTTAAGGAGAGCCTGTTATTTTGTTGTGAAGGACTTGATATTGGGTTACTGGAAAATCGAGTTACCCATGGCGGAACAAGAAAATGCGCTGTAACCACCTCCAAAGGCCTTTTGCAACTGACATGGATGCCTCAAGGGCTGTGCAATGCCCCAGCCACATTTCAGCGAGCCATGAATACTATTCTTGGTGATCTGAAACTGTCATTCATCCTTGTATACTTCAATGATGTTAACGTTTTCTCTCAAACCTTTTTGGAGCATCTCAATATCTTAGAAGCAGTATCCACCAGCTGGCTGAGGCAAATATTAAAATTAAACCTTGAAAATGTAACTTATCCAAAGATCAGCTGGAATACATAGGGTTCGTGGTAGACTCTAAGGGCTGAAACCACAGACAGCTAAGGTGGAGGCCATCAGCTAAATGACTACACCCAATAGTAAATATGACATACAGGTATTTTTGGGAATAATCGGTTACTACCAGTGCTTTATCCCTAATTTTAGCTGTATTGGGGGTCCACTTTTCGAGTTGTTAAAAAAGGATGCTGTGTTTGAATGGATGGAATGACGTCAATCCGCTTTTGATACACTTCATACGGCGTTGATCAGTGTACTAGTGTTACGCTATCTGAACTTTCATTAGGATTTATTGTTCAGATGGATGCGTCCCTTTCCACTGTTGGGGCATTACTTTCTCAGAAAGATGATGAAGGAGAGGAACATCCTGTAGTGCACTGTAGTCAAAGTCTGAATTGCAATGAGCATAATTATACTGTGACTGAGCGGGAGCTCTTAGCAGTGATCTACACATATAAGCAATTAAGAGTATATCTGCATGGGGTAAAATTTAAAGTTGTAACAGACCATACATCATTACGCTGGTTGCAGAACATCAAAGAACCTGAAGGCCGTTTGGCTTGATGGGCTCTTAAGCTGCAGGCTTATGACATTGAGATCCTCTATTGGCCAGGTTTAAAGCATCAGAACGCTGACTGTTTATCTCAATTACTGACTGTTGTGGTGACAGCGGACCTCAGCGACGTGATTTATGTTAAAATGCTCAGCGGAAAATATGATGATGGACCAACCCAAGTGATCAAAGTGTTAAATGAGATGCAAATGAATACCTTCCAATGAATTATGGAACTTTACAAGCGGATCAGCGATTCTACGGTAAATTTTCCATGACCCTCATCATGACCAGGAATCATTATGAGCGCACATAAGGCAGTTGGACATGGTGGAGTGCGTAAGACTATGGAGTTATTACGCCCCCAGTACTATTGGGAAAGTATGAGCTTCAATGTGCTCAAAACTGATTTCTGTTGCCATCAGTGACAAGTGGAGAAGCCATTCCACCGTAAGTCCTCATACCTGGTAGTGAAACCACATTTTGCTTGGCACACGGTTTCCCTTGATGTCATTGGCCCCTTGCCAAAGGGAGCCAACCGGTGTAAGTACATTATTATGGCTATTGACCACTTGACCCAGTGGTTTGAAGTGAGGGTGATACAAGACTTGGGAGCGGTTACTGTGGCCAGGTTTGTGATGGAATGAATTATTTAGTGACACGGCTGCCCTCAGTTTATTCTCACTGATAATGGAGCCAACTTCACCTCGCACATAATCCCCAAACTGAATGAGCTTATGGGAATCTGCGGGGTACTGATGACCCCATACCACCCCAAATCCAATGGAATGGTCAAACGGGTGAATGGGACTTTGGTGAACATAATATGAAAATTAGTAACGGATTGACCTTCCAATTGGAGCTTTCTCCTTTTCACTGCCATGTTCACCTATAACATTAGTTACCATTCCGCCACAGGAAAGAGTCCCTTCCAACTACTATATGGCTGACACCAGGCTCTTCTGGAATTACTCTATTTGTGTGTAGAAGATACCAGTGGAATGGAACCCCACCGCTATTTGACTAACCTGGCGAACACTATGATCAAATTGCAAACCGAAGCATATTCCTTCAGCCCAGCCAAGAAGATCAGAATTAGGCTGCCAATCAGGTACATCATAGCAGGTTGGAGCAGTCCAAGAAAGGCGATATGGTTCCCTTCCATGACCAACACGGGTTCAGGTGGAAACACAAGCTGGCCAGTATTTGGATTAGTCCATTTGAAATCATAGAGAAAACAGGGGTTGACTTGTATACCATCAAGGACACCACAAGTGGTCAGATCATTAACTGGGTACATGCAAAGTTCCTCTGACCATACAAACAATAGGAGCCTTATTGTCCAGTCAAAGAGGGGGTAATGTCGTAATTCTGATATGACTGGACAATAATCATGGTACAGCTAGGGCGGAGGGGGAAGAATCTGCTGAACATGATATCAGTTATGATTATTTGATTGCCTCAAGGTAAGGCAATATTGGGAGATAATGGGTTCTGATTGGATCGCTTCTAAATAAGGCAATAAGGCAATGTCGACATTTGACAAATATGAAGTAAATTTTCTATAACTAGGGCGATAGGGAATTAGAGAATAAAAAGCTGAAATTGAGGAGAATTGACAGAATAGAATAGCCCAAGCCAGGAGAGCATTATCGTCTGAGCCGCTGTATTTAAGAAAGATAGGCAATTGAGGAATTTTTAGTTGTCAATAGTGAAGAAAGAGCGGGACAGCAAAAGGTCGCTGTAATTATTATAATAATAAAAGAGTCAATTGGGGCAATTGCTCCTATTTTTGGTATTTGAAGTATGTCTGAAGGACCGACAATCCCCACATTGTCTGTCTGTTGCTCCATGGGTTCAGCCTGTATGAATAATATGGCGGATCTTAATGATACCGTCCAATTTTATAACAGACACATACACTGTACCACCTGCAAGCTGAAGGCCAACCTGTCATGTCCCATTCTGACCACCCAGAAAACTTTAGAGTTTCCTTGGAACAATCATATTTATATAGAAATTTTCCCCCTCCCTAGCCCAGCTTATGGTACCCCTTTACCCATTAATATGGAAAAACATTTCCTTTAACTGGGCCACAGAGTGTTAGAAGGCCTTCAAGACTATAAAAGAGCTCTTTCAATGCCCCAGTTCTCTGCCAAGTGGACATTCCAGAACCCTTGTAGCAGTCTGTGAAGCCTCCTCAGTGGCCATAGGTGTAATGCTGTTGCCGGAGCACAAGAGAGCCAAACTCCATGTGGCTTAATTTTCCTGAAAATTTACATTAGCTGAGTAGGAATGACTCAATATGACAAGGATCTGGAAGAAATGGCTTGGTCACTTACTACTGGCGCTACTTCTACAGAGTGCATAATGTGAGCACTGTCCATAAAGATCATGAAACTCTATTATACTACCAGAGCCCCATAAACTGAGTCATCGCCAAGCCCACACTTACCAGTACCCCTGCAGGTTTCACTTCAAGTATAAGTTCAAAAGACATATATAAGTTCTATCTAAAATGCTAAACTGGAATATTCTGACACTAAACATTGAAGTGGACCCTTTGGAATACACTACAATAGTTCCTCATTTCTAAATTCTTTTCTTGGCCCTCTCTCTATATCCTTTGCTGAGTTTGTACCCAGACACCTTGGTTCATAGCTGAATCCTTGCTTCTTAAATGTGCTTTGAATAGCGAGTGAAAGTTATATGAAGATCTAGAATTCAAGTGCCAGAAATGACCCCTGTATGCTCTGAAAAAGAAATAGTCTTGTTTGAGACAGCGTCTGGGTCTCCTCTTCTTTGCACCTAAGTCATTGAATAGCACTACATTACCCCAATCATAGGTCACCCTGGAACTCTAAAGTGTGAAGACCTTATGATGAAAACATATAATTGGCCAAGGTCTTCATAAGTTATCCCTGTTTTGGCAGTCAACTGCATTACCTGCGCCCATGCAAAGTCAGACCGCTCAGGAAAAAATGGGCTGCTGCATCCCTTGCAGCTGACAGAGGGCCCTTGAAAATCAGTTATAGTCATATTTCATAGTGGAACTTACCTCCTCCAACAGCTAATGCTTTGATGTTAGTCATTGACCATTTTACTACCTTTGCTTTATTTATCCCCTGCCACGCATATATAACAACAGTGTAAACAGCAACACTATTTGATAACCACGTGTTTGTCACGTTTGGCCTTACCAACATGAATGTGAGAAACAAAGGCTCCAGTTCACTGCCCAATATTATGATGAACTCTTGCCCATATTGACATCAAACCCTGCTTATCCACGCCTATCACCCAAGTTTGAAAGGTAGACCAAAAGGGCGAATCAAGTATTAGAGAAATACTTGCGCTGGTATGCTTCTGTCCCCTAGACACATGAGCCATAGACCTTCCCCTAGCAAATTTTGCCTATATTAATGTCACGCACTCCTCCTCAGACTTTTCACCCTTTTAGGCCAACCTGGGGTACAACTCCTCCTTTAAAAATTGGTCCCAGCTATCTTCAGAGGTCCTAGCAGCAGAGGACCATATAATGCTATCTGCAAATCCCAGAGCCTTGTCCGTAAAATTTAATAAAGGTAAACAAAGACTACAAGAAGTTTGCTGACTAGACATGACTCTGCAGTCATAAAATCAGGGTTTGCTTACCCAATATGTACATGTGGATACTCTACCTGAAATTTACCATTGTGAGGCTGTTAGCTAAATGCTCTGGTCCCTTTGAAGCCAAAAAACCTAGGCAATGACGCCTTCCACATAAATCTTTTGGAGCACTAGAAGAACTAGTTTGTATTTCAAGACTTTCTCCTGTTTACCTTCAGAGTTAAATTACCACCATCCCCCAAGCCATTTTCATTGGGAACTTACAGGAGGCGTATGTAGATGCAATATTATCCTCCTAAAATCCCGTCTTCATGTTCAATACCTCTGTTAACTCTTGGCAATAATGATTAATTCAGCTACGCTTGTTGCACAGGTCTAAGGTCACTGAGCAACGGACGGCTGGATTGAAGATTGCTGATCCTGGGTAAATGTTATTATAAAAATATGAAGCTATTGCTATTACGGTCACTACTTTATTATATATAAATTAGCAGACTATTTTCGCTAACTTCCTCCTTTCTTCCTACTCAAAAACCTCCTCCTTTCTCATTCTCTTGATCAGCACTTAATACTCAGTACTATCAGTAAGCCTTTGACCCTTTTTCATGGTTGATTTCTATTCACTAAAGTTTAGAGAGTTTCTCCATATTGTTGAGGCTCCAGAGGAATTCATACATTTGCTGAAGCATTATTGCCTCAATTGATTCACTTCACGTTGACATAATCTACCACTCAAATCTTGAGGTTCACTTTGACTCATAAAATATAATCCGCTGAACATATGGCTTATCATCCAGTAATACCAGTTTCTTGACATTACCTCCCCCTTGACTGTAAAATAAGTCTCAAATTGCTTATAATCATGAAGGAACTTTTCATGTATATAATTGATAATCCAACCACCTATGGGTTCCCTAATGGTGTAGGCATTAATAACATTATTCTCAATTATCTCAAACGGTCCAATCCATATGCTAGCAAGCTTGTTCTTCCTTTAAATCCATGTTGGTCACGGAACAAGACATAATCTTCTCTAACAAATTGTAAGAGTCCACGATGATTACTTTGGTCAGTTGCCTGATTGCAGATCTTCTTAGCTAAACTAGTAAAATACACTTTAGTCTAAGTTTTACAGCATGTCCAATAAGTTAGTCAAATAGCACTAGGGCTCTCCATCGCCAGTATTCTCCACACAGTAATAAAGCAAAGCCGGAAAAGACAGATGTCTTCCATAAAGTAATTGGAAGAAACTTTTCTCCATTGATAAATGATAGCTAATACTATACACAAAGATGGAAGTGGATAGCATGGTACTACAGCTGGTGAAACTAATCATTAACCAGCTTATGGAGAATGTTCACCAAGGTGCTGTTGATCTGTTCAACCATCACATTGGATTCAGGGTGGTATGGGTTAGTTAAGACCCCACGGATGGACATCAACTCATTCAACTTAGGGAGGACATGCAACGTGAAATCGTTCCGTTGTCCATTAGAATAAACTGCAAACAACCATGTCACTGTATGACGCAATTTATAATGAACTTAGCGGTGGGTACAACCCCTTAATCTCTGATCGCTCTTGCTTCCACTCACCTGGTTAGTGATCTATCGCTACAATTATATACTTGGAGCAATTTGCACCTGTCAGCAGAGGACACACCACATCAAGGGAAACGTGTTCTACGCAAAACAGGGCTTAACCAGCTGATAGGTAGATTTCTTGTGGAAAGGTTTATCCACTTGACACTGGTGACAACAAACAACCATCTCAATTACATTGTAGTGCATGCTCTCCCAATAGTAGTATGTCGAAAAACTCCAAAATTTTCTGCAAACCCCATAACCTACCGCCCTATGTGCATCCAAGATAATTTTTGGCCTGGCAGAGGAATTCAGGAAGCTCAGTGTTAATTCCAATTCTTTTATATATAGTTCCCCATTGCCCAAGAAGGTTTCACATCAAAACACATCAAACTCTTTGATCTTGTATTGTGCCCTTCATGATATTTTCCCATAATTGTCTTCTTGTACATTATGTCAGCCAAAAATTCTATGATGGTGTTTTTTTTGGTAATTTTGAGAGACAGTCCGCATTCTGATGTTATACTACTGGCTGGTGTATTATCTCAAAGTCATATTCTTAAAGCCTTAATGCCCATTGCGTGAGCTGTCCTTCAGATTCCCAAAGATTCAGCAGAAAATGAAAGAATATGTGATCCGTTACCATTGAAATTCACCCCATGAAGGTATAATTGGAACTTTTTAAAGGCATATATCACTATTAAGCATTCCATCTCAGTCACAGTATAATTATGTTCATGGCAATTTAGGATTCAGCTACAAAATATGACAGAGGATCCACATCAAAGTCATGCTTCTGGGATAAAACTTTTCCTACAGCAGAAAGTGAAGCGTCCATTTGCACAATAAATTCTTTTTCAGAATTAGGGTATTGAAAATTGGGTGCGCAGGACAACGCAGTCCATAAGAGATCAAAAGTGCTTTAAAACGTTCAGTCTAGTTAAAGGAGGCGTTTTTTATAACTCTAATAGCAGAGCCACATACAGCTGAAGTTAGGAATGAAATGCTGGTAGTAACCATCCATCCCTAAAAACACCTGCATATCCTGCTTATTGCTTGTCCAAATCCTTTTTAATATAGCTTCCACCTTCTCCAGATGAGGTTTAAGCCCTTTGAAGTCTACCACAAACCCAAGGTATTCCAATTGCTCCTAAAAAAGTGATACTTCTGAGGCTTGATTTTTATATTAGCTTCAGCGACTCAGTGGAACTGTCATGAAAATAGCTGAAGAAGTTTAGACCGGCCTGCCAGTTGGGATGTGTGAGCACCCAAAAAGCAAGCCAGAATGCCAGTGGCATTGCCGCTCATATGACGTTGTATGGAGGTGTGAAGTGGGTCATAATGACTCATTGATGTAGAACGAGTGTGAAAAGGAACCTGATAACGAACCAAATGGAAACAACCCCAGACACTGAGGGTCTTGCTGCAGGGGACATAACTACTGGGTTGGCTTCTACAGGGTTGCTGGTGGGTGGGTTTGTTACTAACGTAGAGACAAGGGGTCAGATTCGTGCTTAAAAATGGTTTATATAAGGCCACAGGATCCCAGTATATTGATAGCGGATAGTTTCAAGAATGGGGTTAAATTACCAGAAGTTTCTCGCACGTTGAATCCAGTTAACTATGATGGGAGTGATTTTAATCATCAAAACTGGTAATTCCCATCCAGTGTAGAGACCAACGGGCCACCAGGTTAGTGCCATTAGGACTTCAGCAAGAAGAATGAAAATAAAATAAAAATTGGGTTTTTAAATGAATTTATTGGAAAGGAAAATAAAGAGAATCAACCAACAATTAACTCAGTGCAATGCAACTGATTAAATATTGTTCAATCTGGCAGTAGGTCTAAACAGGGATCAGGACCTCAAATTCAACCTAAACTAGCGAATTTTTGTTGGGGGGATAATTTTGACTAGAACTGACATCAAAGGATTTGGCAGTAGACCAAGTTGTTATTGGTTCAACTGCAAATGCCTGAACTGAATCTCAACTGCATTTTTGTTGGTTGGCATGATGGAATCTGGCCCAATGAGCAACAGGAATTCCCCAGGGCCACCCCACATAGGGGTCAGTCCCAAATTAGTTGGAAATGGGTTTGGGATTCCCAACCTACCCATTTCCAGTCACTGGGGCATTTGTTTGGTCAAACGAATTATGTCAACTGCAACTTCCAATTCATTAGATAGGGGTTTAAAATTATTTGCAATAGTTTCTGAAGGTAACATAAGCTCATTGGGGATCATCCCTGACAATTTTGAGGGTATTTGGCATCACCAATTGTACTGCTAGATGTGTCAAAATTGTCAGCGATTATGTCCAATATTTCAATACTTATCCCTTCTTGACTATTAGTTTTCCAATCATTGGGATTTATTCCCATTGGTTTCAGACCTTTAATTTTTAATTTGGTATTCTTGGCACAGATTTCCTCTATTTGGAGGCCAAGTTTGGCAGAGGTGTGTGTGGGTACTGGGGAAGGAACCTTTAGAGGGAGTGCTGTTACCTAGCACTCATCTACCACGTGGGTGAGGTCACCCTGGGTGACGAGGGGTACAGCCACCCTCTTTTAACCCTTCTTATTCAAAAATGAGAAAATCGGCCAATCCACGCACAGGGGACGTTCCCCTGGATTTACAAAAACACTGTTCCAAGTGGTTGAGAAGCTCTGTGAACATCTGCAATAACACATTGTATTGTCAAGGTATACTAAAACTAAGGGTAGCTTCAGGTCACCTAAGATGGTGTCCATAGCCCTCTGGAATGTAGCTGGGGTGTTGCACAACCCTTGGGGCATATACATGGGATAGAACAAACCCTTAGAGGCGATTATGGCGCATCATCTCATTCTGCTGCCACCAACTCGATTTGCCAGTACCCCAATATCAAGTCCACGGCAGAAAAATAGTTCGCCCCTCTCAGCTGATCTAAAGCTTTGTCAATCCATGGGAGCAGATATGAATCTTTCCTCATGATGCTATTAAGCTTTCTGTAGTCAATGACCACCTGGTTAGTGCCATCTTTCTTCTTAATTAGCAATGGAGATGCCCTGGGGCTCTTGGATGGCTCAACTATCCCCTGTTCAATCAATTTATCTACTCATTGGAGACAACTTCTTCTGCAGCTTTTGAGCTCTGGATGGGATGTGACTGAATGGGAGGGTGGTCTCCCAAGTCTACCGGATGTACTATTCAATGTGCATATCCCGAATTGTGGTCATCAGATGCAAAATTTCCTTGATATGTATCAAACAGAGCCAACACCCTATCTTTCTGTTCCTTTGACATCCCAGTTAGAATCTCATGTGGAACCACTGCCATTACGCTGAAGGAGGCTTTTACAGGTAGGCTGATGTCTTCTAAGACCTAAAGTTATGAATACAATGAATTTCATAAATAGTAATCATATGTAAATAAGCACCACTTGGTGCCTTTGGACCATCTTAGACTTCTTCTGCAGGTTTTCTAGATATAATTTCACTTCCAAATGCCCTAGTAACAGTAGCCCTGGAGCTACATGGGGTTCAAGCCACTATTGCTGTTAGGGCCCCACAATTTTAACATATAGACCTTCAGGGATGTCTATTTTGAGCTCCGTCCCTATTATGACCTGATGCCCAGAAGGTATTCTTAAAGCACTTGCAGCCTGTAGCGGAATACCATTGTACTCATAAATTTGGTTAAGAAGGGCTCTGGTCCTCCTCCTCATCTGCCAATATCAAACAGGAATCACACTGTCACTATATGCAAGATTAATTATACTGGAGCGGATTGAGACCTTTGGGACTCCACTGGAGGTAAGATATACGGGGATTCGTTGTCCCAGAATAATAAATGTTTCTACTGCCATATTGACAACTACCCTGAATCACTACATGAATGCAGCCCTGATTAAAAAGTCATAATTTTTATTAGGCAGAACCACCTCCAGGGTGGATGCACTGACCAAACCAAACCTCAGAGGCAACGCGCTGTAAACGCCCTCTGACATAGTGTTTATTGCCCCCATGGTACCATACAATACTTTGTGAACCACACCAGGCTTCAGCGGAAGCTTAGCCATGAGCTTGTTGGAATTATAGACTGGAGCGCATGCTTTTAATTGCCTGAATTTTTGTGTTTTGTACAAAAAATCACAGTATTTACACTCTGGATAAGAAAAAACATTGTTGTTTAATACATGAACATCCAAGGGCTTTTAGTTATCAAGAAAAGTGATAATACCAGCGCCAACATGAGGATACTCCTGAGCTATTTTCTCTACTGAAATCGCCACGTTCACCCCCTCTAACGCTGTGAGATTTGTTGAGGGTTTGACTTCAACTGTACTGGTTTGCTCAAAGATTTTCCATCCATACAGTTTTTTTACAGCTTGGCAGAAGTCTGAGTCTGTGTTGTTTTGATCTATCTCTTGGTAAGAGGCCAAGATATTGTAGGGGATATCATGATTCTGTTATGACTGGACTATAAGCCATAAGTCATTAAGGAGGAATGGATGAAATCCGCCAAGTTTGATATGTGTTATGGTAATTTGAGCGCCTCAAAATGAGGCGATATTGGGTTGTTAGAGAAATCGCCTCAAATTAGGTGATCAGGGAATTAAAAAATGAAGAATTGGTGGAACCAATGATACATGGGGAAGTGAATTACTAAGCCATGAAAGCAGTATCATCCAAAGCTGATAAAATACAAGCAAGATGAGATGTTCAAGAAAATGAGGTTATTAATAGTTTAGAGCGAGCAAAACAGCAAGTATCTGCTGTGTTTATTATAGTAAATAAATAAGTATAGTGGGAGCAAGTGCTCCATAATTATTAAATAAGTTTATTTCTGTTGTTTCAAGGGCAACGATCCTCATATCATTGGTCCTATTGCTCAGTGGGTCAAACCCTGCACAATTTTGATTATGGCGTATAACAAAAACTCCAATTTTATAACAGTGGTGCTCACTACAGGGGTCCCAAAGATCAATCACATAGACTGATAAGCATTCCTCAGTTTCTAGTCATGTCGTATCCAGATTTCTTTACTAAGGAATCATCTCAACACATTGCAACTGCTGAATATGCAGAACTCAAGATTGCCCTGGATGCTGTGTTTAGATGGAAGAAGGAGGTTCTGCAAGGATGTTGTATTGACAAGCTGCCTCCATTTGATTACAATGGGAACATCCATGGATTCTTTAAGTGATTTGAGCTTGCAGTAGAAGGAGCTTCAGATCGGCGTAAAGCAAATTACTAATGTCCACTCTGGATTTTGGAAGCGCCAACCAAGTTACTTACTATCTTCCCAACAGCTCCGTTACCTCTTAAAAAGTGAGGGATACTGTGCTATGGCTGTTTGGAGGAACTTCAAAAATGGTGCAAAGGAAGGCTGATTTTTTGTCATTGGGTTTCAACATAACGAGACCCTCAATGCGTTTGCTGATCAATTCTCAGCAGAAGCCCATGTGTTAATTGTGGCAGGAGTTTCAACTTGAGTGTCATAAACATGGCGTTGACATCTGCTGTGAAACCATACTGAGAGCTTTTTAATGCCTTGGCTCCATATTTAGAGGTTGACGTACCTTTGCTTAAACTTGTTTAAATTATACGCTGGTTATCCACTACCTTCCCTCCACCCATTATAAAGCATAACCCTATCGCCTCCGCTGCTAGCCTTATTTATCAGAGGAATCATCCCTCCCTGTTCAGCGGCCAGTTGGCACTTCCTGGCCTTATTATCATCACAAGCCTCATATTCAACCAAGTTGCCAACAGCAGTTCACCTACCTGGATGGGCCTGGTTACACTTTTCAATACCAGACCATCTTTTTGGGTGGCCCATTTTGCAACACTCAAGGACATAAAACTCTTAGGGTTAATTGCTTTTTTTGCGGTCGCCCTGGGCACCGGGCTAGGAGTTGTCATAAGCATTGGGTTCAGTACCTACCATGGGAGCAGTATAATCAGGGAAAAGTCAGAGAGAAGTAGAGATGAGACTCTCTACCTCCACTATTCTGACTCAAAACGTCCCACGTGAACCATTTCTGCACAGCTAGCGGATGTTTTCTGGTATGATGATGCCTTTCTATACCAGGAGCCTGTTGGAGGGTAAATGTGCTGACACAAACGCAATTCATGGACATGGCAGAAGCAGGCTCCCAGGAGCACCCAAAACCGTATGCTTGCCAATTGTTTGATTATCTTCTACAGATGAACCAGATCCATTAGCTGATGCGTTTCTTTTAAAAGGGGTAACCGAGGCCCTCCCTGTGGACGCTATTGTTAAAGAATACCCTAAAGTGGGGAAGATAATTATGAGCTTCCTTGGAAAAAGAGATCAGTTAAATGTCCATGTTTTAAATCAGTCAGATGCATCTTACTCTGAGAGTACTTACTGTGACACTGTTGTAGAAAAAACCCAAGTTCGCTCAATAATTGATATGGGTGCCCCAATCAACATAGTGTCCTCTAAGTTGGTGTTAAAGTTAGTATTAAAGCCTGATGTAGAGCATCATATGGTGTATGGGACCACAGGTGCAGAAAGCACAGTCTCTGAAGGAGCATACGGTGCACTACCTTTGCAGTTTGGGGCGATTGTCATTTTAGCCCCAGCTATAATGTTACCAAACAATAACTATGACCTGTTAATTGGAACCGCTTTTATGCGTCATTTTGGAGCTGTTGTTGGTATGACAGCAAAGACATTTGAAATTCTGGGGCAGTGGATCCCAATCTACTTCACTTCCAGCGGAATGCCAAAGGATCCTGTAAACATGAGTCACATTAATCTTACGTATGGTGATGGGGTGGTTTTGGTTCACTATCATCGACTAAAAACAAGACCCAAGCCCTTCCTCACCCAATTTATGAATATCAAGGGCTACCTCTTAGAGCCGCTGGCCCTATATTTATTCCCTCTGGACACCAAGTAATCATAAGCTTTGAGTTAAAAGTGGAAGTGCCCGCTAGGCTATATAGGGAGGTCAATGGGCCCTATCAACAATCATGGCTTGAGCCCCACATGGCCCCTGGCATTATACTCCCAGGGCATAGGGAGATCAAGGTCTTGGTAGCGAATCTCCAAGATAACCAATGAAAATCTGCTGACACCAAGTAGTTGTATTCCTACATTTCATTCCAGTTGAGGAGATCCTCAGGATTCATGAATATGGTTCACTGGATAAAATTGGTCTTCCCGTCAAAACACAGCCTGGAATAATGGAAGTTGTACCGCATGAAAATTTAATGGGGTTAACAGAAGATCAGAAAGATTGAGTGAAAGCCTTATTTAAAAGGTTTCAAAAAGTTCTTTGCTGTTGATGATCATGATTTAGGGTGCGCCCAAGGAGTGATCCATTGAGTGGACACTGGGGATAATCTCCCATCAGATCTCGGCCAATCCGCCGATCTAGAGCAGTGGAAGAAGTTTATTTAACTGAGGCAAGCCGACCAGGGGACAGGCATTACAAGTATGTGAGGAAAACAAAGATATATATTTGGGCACCCCGGGGTACTCAGGTTACCCTGTTGCCAGCGGGACTGCCAGATATGGGGGGGGGTTGGTGCGCTACTCTGAGGGGGTTTCCCCCACTATGGAGCAGGTGTGAAGGAAGGGGTCTGTGCGTAGGAACCAAAGTGGGAACCACAATTCTATGAGCGCCTGTTGCCTTGGCCTCATATATTCATAGAGCCAGGCTTGGAAGTGCTCCAGTAAGTGGATCTGGAACCTGTTGATAACCCCATGGATGGTTGAGACTGTGCCCCTGAACGCATCTAAGGCAATGGTGTGGATTGTCCACATTGCAATGGGTATCATTAGGGAGTGGAGGGTAGATGGGATTGATGACTCAATCTGGAGCGCGAGGAGGCTCTTTGATATAGAAAATTCCTGCTCGTTTTGGATCTTAAGCAGGCGCGCGACTTCCTGCCATATGGCTTTGGTTGGTAGCATGTTTCTAGGCAGTAATGTAGGGAACCCTCCCCTCCACATACTGCGCAGGTTGCGTGGAGGGAATTGGAGCGGTCCGCCATCTTATAGGTCCTTCTCAGACAGCGCCAGGCGTTGGCTCTTACTCTTGGCTGTAGGAGTGGGTGGTGAGTCATTCTCCACACTGTCTTCTGTGTGGTAAAACCGTAGGGGATGTCCAACGAATCTAGGTATTTGATTCTAGCAATGGTTGGGGTCATAGCAAGCATGTCTCTAAGGGCGGTTTTCTGGATTTCTTAAATTAAAGTGGGGGCTGGGTCGTCCCCTTCCCTGCACAGTGCCAGTGTTCTTTACGGTCCATCTCATGCAGCGGATGGTTTGGAGGATGCGTTTGAAGTGAGGGGGGTTCCATGTGGGCCCGTTGTGGTAGGGTGTTTAGCAAGGTATGATAGTAGTTTGGGTGGGCTATGTTGGTTAGTTAATTTGAGCGCCTGTGCGAAGTGAGTCCTCACTGCCCTGGACCAGTGTTGTTGCGGGAGGTCTGGGGCAAGGACTTCCTTTATCCAGGTACCCATGATGCAGTTGGCGTTGCTCTCAAAATCTATTAGTACCATGCCTCCGCTTGAGCGTGGGCCAAAGAGTGTTTTCATCTGTATGGGAGGATGGGATCTGGGCCACAGCCAGCCCTGTATGAGCGCGCGGATTGAAGTTATAAAGGTGGGTGAGAAGGCGATCACGTGGGCAGGGTATCATAGTATTGGGAGGATGAGTGGGTTAGCAACTGTTACTCGCCCAATCAGTCCTGGGGATCTTCCCTTGAGGGAGGCTACGCAGTTGGATACCCGCTGTAGTAGGTTGCTTTCCATTGTCTCATTGGCATATCCCCCTGTTTCCAGCCATATCCCAAGGTGGCGGACAGGAGTGGTGGTGGGAGGTGATGCGATAGGTAAGATGAGTTAGTTTTTCCTTCGTTTGGGGGTATGAGGTTCTGGTGCTGTAGCCCAGTTGTTAGTGTACTTGCCAAAGAGAATGATTCCTGTTTTCCTTTTGTTGTGCGATGCATTGCTCACCATGGAGTATTCCTCTAGGGTGCGTTACAGCACTCGGGCATCATTGTTGTTAGCTATACCTGCCACGCAGTCATCTGAAAAGGCCAGTATCTTGACTGTTGGTTGGCCTTGTGCAGTTATACCCATGAGGCGTGAGTCAGTTACGCGGAGGAGTGGATCAAAACTGTAATTATACAGCAGTGGGCTGAGGGGTCCCCTTGTTTGAGCCCTCAGTGTGGTGTGATATTGATAGTTAGGAAGCCAGGGCCGCATACAGCCATGGTTGCAGATTCTGTAAGGAGCATCGCCTAGTTTATGAATCTGGGTGGGAGTTTGAAAGCGTTTAGGCATTCCTTTAGGTATGGCCAACTGACGCGGTCATATGCCTTTTCCTGGTCTAAGAAGACCAGGGCTCCAGTTGCTTTGGACTGACATATGTTTGCAACAGGGTGTATGTTGTTCTAGATTGATTGCCCTGGTATAAACCCAAACTGGTTAGGTGACAAGACGTCAGAGGTAATTGCGCCTAATCTGGTTGCTAAAATTTTTGTTAGAATTTTTGTGTCAGTATAGAGAGTGCGATTGGACGCCAGTTGGCCAAGTCCAATTTGTCACCATTTTTATACAAGGTTATGCCATATGATTCACGGCCACCAGGTAGGAGGCGTGTTTCCATCAAGCACTGGTTCATAGACGCCAATAGGAGGGGGGCAATTTGCTGAAAATATTTTTTGTAAAATTCATAGGGTATCCCATCAGGCCCTGGGCATTTCCTACATGGTGCATCGCGGATTGTATCCCAAAGCTCCTCCCATGTAATTAGATTTAGAATATTGTAGTTCGGTGGTGTGCTTTGTATTATGGCAGGTTGTATAAATTTTGTGATTTTTGTGGGTCTGTCAGCGTATCACGGTATAATTTGGTGTAATTGTGGTGTACTTCCGCCTTGACCTCCTCAGGGTCAGTTGCCACGATGCCGTCAGTCTTGCGGACCTGTGTGCATGTGGACTGGTTGCCACAGGAGTGGAATTGGTGGCAGAAATATGTCAAAAATGTTTCGCCTTCTTTTATGAACTTACCTTTGTTCAATACTTTGATTCTGTGTTGGTGCTCAAAGATGAGGGTGTTTAGTTGGGCAGATATTTCTGCCCATTTGCATCCTCAGTTGGGGCTATACCCAGATCTCGGGGTGGTAAACTTGAGGTGGTCCAGTACCGCCAAGGTACGCCTGATTGTGGCTGTATTGGCGGTGTACTTACATGATGTAAGATGTCAGGTTTTGTTGATAAGTTTCTTTTTAAATTCGACCATGTTACAATGGGATCCAATGTGAATGGAACTGTGAATTCTTGGTTTGTGGCCTCGTGTTCAACCCAGTCAGATATATTGGGTAATTTTATGTTTTCTGGGTGTAGCTTTCTCCAGGGTGACACTTGTGCGTGGGTTCAGGTTGGCGATAACTGCATAAAAACAAGTCAATGGTCGGAGAAATTGACTTTTTTTGTTGTAAATTTGGAAATTTTTGATCGTTGGGATTGTGGAATGAGGATGTGATTGATGCGGCTCATTGATATGAGTGCTCCCTCTCATATGTTGGGCCATGTCATGTGAGGAAGGAGTGGTGATCCAGGGGGAAGGGCATCCTGTAGGCCAAGGGATGCCTTCATTGTGTGGAATTTGATGTGCCTCAGTGGGTATCCCCCGGGGTTAGGCCATCAGTCCATGTCAGGGTTATCCCAGCAGTTAAAGTCGCCCAACAGGATGGTATCTGGTGGGAGGGTGAGTGTTGGACGGTTTCTAGAATTTTTTTTCTCTTGGCTGCGGTGCACATTGCATAGATGCATGCTATTGAGATTGTGTCCTCTTGGCATGTGATTGTTGCTACCAGGATGTGACCATGCAGATATGACGAGGAGTTTGTAATTTTTAATCTTTTGTTATTTTGGACGATCATCCCACAGTGAGATATCCACACCAATTTGGATGGTGAGACCCTGGCTGACCAGGATCCTTCTTCCCCCTGTAGACAGTGGGTTTCTTGTATGGCCAAGATGTCTACAAGGGGTTTTTGCAGGAAGTCCAGCTTTTTAGCTTGGGATTTTTGAGCCCTGGCTCCCACGATGTTTAGAGTCCCTATTGACACTGAGGTGCCCACGGCGCCTCAGGAGCAGTTGGGAGGGCCCTCTGGCCCTAACCCAATGCAGCTCATTTTGGCCATGCTCCACATCTGTACTCTGACTCTCTCAGTGACAATGTCAGTTCCCTTGATCTGAATCAATTTTTTGCGGGAATTCCAGTTTTTGTAATTTGCGTTATCTTTTCCTGCACATATCTCATGATGGTTCAATGCAGGGTGCTGATTGGGTTCTGTAATTTTGAGGTTCAAATTTGGAGAATTGCGCACTGCATTTTCGCCCATATTGCGGCTGAATTGTTCCTTAAAGTGTGCATGATTGATGTCACTTGGTGACTCAGTCGAGTTGCTGTGAAAATTTTCAACCTGGGCATATTGTTCTGATTGGTTGGCTCAGTGTATATCCGAAATATCCTCTTAAATTTGTCCAGGGTCAATGGATGATTCCGCATGTACTGCCACCTCGGCCGCTGCCTGCTTGTGTGCTTTTTGTACTGCTTTGCATTGTTTATGTGTAACTGGGTCCACAATGGAGTAAAGTCCATATTCACCCCAGAAGAATGGGTAGTGGCCATCGGTCATTCTGGAGAAGTTTTTGTTACTTTTGTCCATGGCTTCCTAACAGTAGTCTGTTTTCATTAAGCCCTCCTTCATGGGGCATGCGTGTTCCTTGTGTCCCAATGAACCGCAGTGGTTGAATATAGGCGGTGCACATTCTGGTGTAACTCGGAATGTGGATGACTGTCCCCCATCAGCAAAGTGAAACTCTGCTATGTGGGGGATTCTTGATAATTCATCTTCCACTTCAGGGATTGGGTTGATCACGGCGATATCTTTGCCTGTGCACAGGGTTGGCATCAGGAGAAATTATTATAATTCAAGTTGCATAATTTCTCCATAGGCTACAATCCCTATGCGGAGCTCCTCCTTGATTACCTTACAAGGAAGGTTGGTAGGGAGCGAGTCAATAGAGATGAATAAAGTTTTCACTTTGTTCCATCTGGTGCTCATGGTGCACACTATTTTTTTGCCCTTGGGAAGGGCAATTTCAATGCAGACTTTTGCTGCAGCTTCCACTTCTTTGGCTGTTTCAAAACCGATATCAATCCAGCTGTGGCCCATGTTGTTGATGGTGACATATACCATGTGGGGAAAAGGGAGGGCTGTGCCTCACATGTTTTCTCCCACAGGGTCAGGGACTCATCCCCAAGGAAGAGTCAGAGCCCGTGTTCCACCTTTGAAAGGGGCTGGTTACATTAGATATACATGTATTGATCTTGTTTTATAGTAGATACCATAAACCCAGATGGCGTCTGAGCTTGTGGTTTCTTGGCGGCTTGGGTTTCTGGTCCCCCTCCAGGGCGTTTCTTGCCCTTAGGTGCACCGTTTTACGCACCTCTTGATGTGACGCTCGCCCAGGTTGTATTAGATTTATTAATAAAATCGCCCATCTCTCCTGTGTGATTATCAAAAATTGCTGTTCGAATCAAATCATAGTAACTAAAGTGGTTGTTTCAGGAAAGAAAAGCCTCGCAGTGGAAGAAGTTGTCACAGCAGATTGAAAAAGGTTGGAGCAAGGAATTCTTGAATCATTGAAGAGCCCATGGGCTTCCCCTGTCCTAATTTTCAAAAAGAAGGATGGTACTAACCAAGTAGTAATAGACTACCACAAGCTCAACAGCATTATAAAAAAGGACTCATACCCTTTTCCATGGATTGATGATGCGTTGGACTGTTTGGGGGGAGCTCATTACTTTACAATGGATTTAATATCCAGCTATTAGCAGATTGAGTTACCTGTGGCAGAACAAAAAAATGTGCCATTATCACATCAAAAAACTTTTTCATCTGATACCTATTCCTCAAGGGCTATGTAATGCCCCAGATACTTTCCAACTGGCAATGGACAATATCCTTGGAAACTTGAAGCTGTCATGCATTCTTGTATACCTTGAAGACATTAACGTTTTCTCCCGCACGATTTCTGAGCACCTTAGCCATTTGGAAGAGGTATTTTGCTGGTTGGCTGAGGCCAACATCAAAATCAAACCCCAGAAATGCCGCTTTTTCAAAGATCAGCTATAGTACCTTGGGCTTGTAGTTGATGCAACAGGGCTGAGGCCCCAATCAGCTAAGGTGGAGGACATTTGGAAGATGACTACACCAAGAAGTATACGAGATATACAAGTATTTTTAGAGATGGTTGGCTAAAATTGCCACTTCATACCTATCTTTAGTTGTATTGGAGGTCCCTTGTTTGAGTTATTAAAAAAGGATGCCACGTTTTCATGGACGGAACACTGTCAACGCTCCTTTGATATTCTTCAAACAGCGTTGATTGAGGCGCCAGTGCTATGTTACCCAAAATAAGAAAAGGAATTTATTGTACAGATGGATGCATCTCTTTCCGCTATGGGGGAAGTTCTGTCCCAAAAAGATGATGAAGGGGAGGAGCACTCAGTGGCGTACTTAAGCTGTAGCCTGAATAGCCATGAGCAAAATTATACTGTGACCAAGCGGGAGTACTTAGCAGTGATTTATGCATACAAGCAATTCCGAGTATATTTGCATGGTGTAAAATTTAAAGTTGTAATGGGTCATGTCTCGTTACAATGGCTGCAGAACCTTAAGGAGCCTGAGGGTCGGCTATCATGATGGCTCTTAAACTAAAAGCTTAATACTTTGAGATCCTTCCCCAACCAGGAGCGAAACACCAGAATGCTGATTGCTTGTCAAGGCTACCAACTAATTACGTTTTAGCAGATATGAGCATTATTATTTATGAAAAGATGCTCAGCGGAAAGTATGATGATGAGCCGCTCCAAGTCATCAAGGCGTTGAATGAAATGCGAGCCAATACTTACCAGTGGAATGGTGAGTTGTACAATCAGATTGACAACTTCATAGTAAACTTTCTGCGACCCTCAACGCGGCCTAACATTATCATGAGCGCACATAGGGCAGTTGGCATGGTGGTGTGCGCAAGACATTGGAATTATTGAGGCCTCAGTATTACTGGGAAAGCATGAACTTCAATGTGCTTGATACTATCTCCTCCTGTTACCAGTGCCAAGTGGAAAAGCTGTTCCACCAGAAGACCTCCTACCATTAGTAAAGCTGCACTTCGCTTGGCATACAGTTTCCCTTGATGTTGTTTGCCCTCTGCCAATGGGAGCTATTTGATCCAAGTATATCCTGGTGGCAATTGAACATTTGACCAGGTGGGTTGAGGCTTGGGCTATTCGGGATCTGGGGGAAGTTACTGTGGCTAAGTTTGTAATGGAATGCATCGTTCAGCATCACAACTTCCTGAAGTTTATCCTTACCAACAATGAGACTAATTTTACCACTCACATACTTCCCAAACTCAACGAAATGATGGCCATCCGCGGGGCTCTAAAAACTCCATATCACCCTGAGTCCATGGAATGGATGAACGGGTTAATGGGACCCTAGTGAACATACTCAGAAGTTGGTTACAAAAGGCCCTCCGATTGGAGTACCCTCCTTTCTACTGTGGTGTTTGCCTACAACATTAGCTACCATTCTGTCACAGGGAAAATCCCATTTTAATTGCTTTATGAATGGCACCCCACTCTGCCTGCACTTCTATATGCCTGTGTAGAGGACACTGGAGTAATGAATCCACAATGCTATAAGACCGTCTAACAAATATGCTGATTAAATTACAAACCAAATTGTACTCGTTCAGCTTAGCCAAGAAAATCAAAATTAAGGCTGCCAACCAGGTATGGCGAAATGGCCTAGCACAGTTCAAAGATGGAGACATGGTCCTATTCCATGATCAACATGGGTTTGGCCAGAAACACAAGATGGCCAGTACATGGATTGGGCCATTCAAAGTCATTGAGAAGACAGGTATGTATGCATATACTATCAAGGACCCCGCTAACAGTTGGATCATCAACCAAGTGCATGTGAAGTTCCTTCAGGCGTATAAGCAATAGGAGCCTTATCATCCAGTCAAGGAGGGGGTAATGTCACGATTCCAATATGACTGGACAATAAGCCCCAAGTCATTAAGGCAGAACAGATGGAATCTGATGAGTTTGATATGAGTCATGGTAATTTGGGTGCCTCAAAATGAGGCGATTTTGGGTTGTTAGGGAAATCGCCTCAAATTAGGTGATTGGGGAATTAAAAAATGAAGAATTGGTGGAACCAATGATACATGGGGAAGTGAATTACTAAGCCATGAAAGCAGTATCATCCAAAGTTGCTACAATACAAGCAAAGTGACGTTCAATAAAAGGAGGTTGTTAATAGTTTATAGCGAGCAAAACAGCAAGGATCCGCTGTACTTTTTTATATTAAATAAATAAGTAAAGTGGGAGCAAGTGCTCCATGATTATTAAATAAGTTTATTTCTGTTGTTTCAAGGGCAACGATCCTCATATCATTGGTCCTATTGCTCAGTGGGTCAAACCCTGCACAAACTTTGATTATGGAGTATAACAAAAACACCAATTTTATAACAGGGGATTTGTTGATATAATATGTCATTGGACCAAATTCTGGAACTGATGCAAAGTGACTCGTGGAAATCATTAGGGACACATAATTTGGATTAGCAGAGATATATCATCCCATATCTATATCGCTTGACCTTTTCCCTGTTCAATCAGGATGGGTGGTACTGCTTGAACATACTTTTGCCAGGGCAGCTAGCACATAATGGACTCTTTGGCCGCTTAGGAAACAAGCAATTATAAACAGCTCTTGTATCTGTATCACCCCTAAAGGTCTGGGTTGGAATTTAAACAATGTATTGTAATTTGACCAAGGACGAGCCAGTTGAGCATAACAAGAACGGAAAAGGACCAGCCTAAGTGTCCAGTGGATGAGTATTACCCAATGGATTATACTTGAATTGTGTTTGTCCATTTATTGATGGGGTTTTGGTACCAGTCGCAGGGGCTTTCTGTTCCACATTGGGAGCATTAAAAGTGACATTTAGATGGCGAAATAATTAACAATTTATAATAGCTCCACATTGTCTTTAATAATGTGGGACATAGCGTTATACAGCTCCAAATATGGTTTAGCTGCTGCTGTCATTGCTATGCCCACATCCTATCTTTTAAAATATTCACTCCCACTAACAAATGAGCCTCAGATGTGATTCACTCCGCAAACTCCATTAAGGACTCGTTCTTTTAAAATTTTATTGTCAAAAACTCTGCATAATTCTACTCTATTTTCGCCACACCACCAAACAGATGGAGCATGGTCTCTTTCACCTCTTGATATGTTAAGTTATTACCCTTAAGATAACATGTGACCTTTCTAGTGCTCTTGACATCCAAAGCAGATAACAATAGTTTAGCCTTATGCCAGTCTGAAGCTCCTTTCACAGCAAATTAAACCAGTTTAAAGTTCCTATGCATGTTCCCATTTTAACTGAAAGGTGGCATTTCTTGGTCCATATAACCTCCCCCAGATCTGTGCTTTTGACTCAGGGGGACAATTTAATTGAGATTGGGCGAATAAAACATCCCCATGTGTGTGGTAATAGGGTTTCATGGCTGATTGAAAATCTAATGTAGTTGACTGGGAAAGAGTCGGATTGCTGGGAGGATCTGCCACGACACCAGGGGGTACTTGCTGGACAAACTGTAAGCTTCATTGCCAGAATCACCGCTGCCCACACCCCTACTTCCTTCATCAGTCTGTGCAGCGAAAAGTTCGTTCACAATTTGCTCCGCTTTGACAGAATTGCAGTGACACCGCCCATCTCTCACCACAAACCAGAGCTCTCCAATTTTTTTCTGTAATTCGTAGTGGAAGGCTTTCTCTGTACCAATTTTACGCTCTATTTCCTGAAGCTGTATGAGGACATCTTCTAGTTTTCCCTGTAATATTAAGTTCTGTCATCCAATGTCATGAGCTTGCTGGTTTACTTTATTTACTTGATTGATTAAAGAGGCTCATTCACGCACAAACTCCTCATTACAGTGTTAAAGGTTTTCCAAGTGCACTCACATATTGACATACTACACTGTCTCAACAAACAGAAAATTAATGGTTCAGCCTTGAGCTGCTAAGCTGGAACTCTCCATATGGTTGATCCAGCCTAGCAATTGCATGTATTCTGAGGTTGCCAAGAAAGAGCTTGAAAAATGGTCAGCAGCCCGCTGATTACTTACACAGCTTAGAGCTAGCTAAATTCGATTAAAACTGTGTTGTAATGATCAGTCGCCTGCCGCTTTAACAGGGTAACCTAGTCCCTCATCTGAGCCACTGCCATGTCAATGCCTTCTACCTATTCAGACACTTCCACCTTAAAGCGCTTGGTGTTACTATTAAGCATCATAAAATCCTGTACCCATTCATCTGAAAGCCCACGCCGGTTTAACAATTCTCCTATTACTTAAAGCAACTCATGATCCAAGCATGAAACTAATTGGTCCAAGTGGTTACAGACATCCATGAAACGACTGTCTAAATGCACTAGCGTCCCTTGTATTTCCAAGAATAAGTGGTCAAGGCGTTCAAGCAAGAGAAGAGTGTCATTCTGTTGCGCTTGAAAAAACGCATGACATTGCCATTTTCAATATTATGCTAGGCCAACACATGTGGTAGTTGGCAGATCAAAGGTTTAATTTATGCAACCAGGTATTCCTCAACCCCATGGGAGCTGAGCCAAAAAAACAACTCCGTTGTGGTAGCATCAAGATAAGACATATAAATTTAATAATGGGCTTTTTGGTCTCGTTGATCTTAAAACAGGCTCATGGCATGATCGCCCTCATCTCCTTTATATAGGCGTTAACCCTGCAAGAGCCATTCCATGATACCCCGCAGGTTCTGAGGGGTTACCTTTGTGGATCTGACCTATTAATCTGATTCTAAGCCAGGCAAGCTGCTAACTACAAGTCCATCCTAGTTTCCTCATTTCCGGTTCCATCACCATAAATAGTGCTGGTTCCTCATTAGATGTCTTCATTAGCTCACCAGAGTATTGGTCATGGAACCTTATTAGATTCTGACATAAATAGTGGGGGCTCGTCATGATGCCCTAGTTGCCTTTGTACTACAGTTGACTAGTGGCCCCTGTAGTTATCACCACTTTTAACTCTTGGCGGTATCAATTGAATCTGCTATGCTGGTTTCACAGGTTTAAAACCAATGAGCAATGTACAGATGATATGAAGATTGCTGATCCTGGGTGAATAATAACAATATATAAAAATATGAAGCAATCAATATGGAGGACACTACTTTATTATATATAAAACAGCAGACTACTTCTTCTAACTTACTTCTTTCTTTCTACTCAAAAACCTCCTATATCTCATTCTCTTGCTCAGATTTCAATCCTCAGTACCCTGGTTGGCCTTCAACTTTTTTCTTGGTTAATTTCTATCCACTACAATTTTAGGGATTTTGCCTCATCATTAAGGCTCCAGAGGAGTCACACTATTCACTGAAACAATACTTCCTCAATTGATTTGCTTCAGGTTGACATAATCTACCACTTAAATCTCGAAGCTTACCTTGACTCATAAAATAAAATCCGCTGAACATATGGCTGATCATCCAATCATACCAGTTTGTCAACAACATTGTAGCATGGAAGGGCTAACCTTTATTATGAGAACAGTTGGATAAACGCATGAAATTGCACAAATTTCAAGGAGTTAGTGTAGAATTTCCATGCATCCCACACAGTGGGACTCCCAAAAGTATCACTGACATTCTAGCTATCAAGCTCCTACAAAAGATAACTACGCCCTGGTCCACGTCCCGGATAAAGGAATCCTTCCCATTTTAAAAATAAAGGATAATTTAAGTCCTGAAGCACAGCCACTCTGCCTGAACCGCAATCAGAACCCTTTCAAACGTAAGAGGGATATAAGGCTTCAATGAACCCTAGTTTCCAGCTGAGTGACCTGGCTTTTGTGGTGTATGAGTGATGGGTTACTATCCTGGCTCCCATAGATCCTCATATATCCCCATTTTCTTCAACAACCTTGAAGGAAAATAATAGAGGGAATTTGTATAGATGTTTCACAATCAAAAGCCATTGTCAGGACCCAGGGTCTCACCCCACTCTTAGTCCCATTAACCAATATTCCCCAGTAGATGGTCATAACAGTTCCAAGGCCCAAGCCCTGTAATGGGTCAGGAAAGTCAGTTTGGCCACTCATTATAAAACAATTTTAATTGCTATTTCAAGTTGTTTGATTGGGCCCCAAGACTACGCTGATGCTTCAACCTTCCAGAATAAACATTGATGGAACTGGGTGCACAAACGAACTGATGTAAACAAACCTTTATCAGGTTGAACTATTGATCTAAAGTGAGCCTTAATACAGTGCGGAATAAATCAAATTTTAGTTAGTTAATGTAAAATTTTGATAGCCCTTTACCCATAGCCCTTCCTAGCCAATCAGAGCATGCCGCTGGCCCCCTTAATGCAATCCTCTTAATACCCTCTCTAATTTATCTCCTCGCATTTTGAGACAACAGCCCCCATGGTCTGTTGTCAGTTCATTTTAGCACATAAACTTAGTATTTATAAAAAAGTCCTTCAACTCTGCTAGTTTTTTTGCAGGTACATATGCTATGCTAAATCATGATTTTTCTGCTGCTCAGCAAAGTATGCCGCCATTTGTATTATAGCCCCAATAATTATCAAGTGGGTTCTCCGTTCAACCAATCTGGCCATCAGGAAATCAGTCACTAAGCTCTTACAAAAATATACCCATGATGTCAGTTACCCCTCTGCCTTACATGACATGCATCCACCAATTTCACTTTTTTCAACTAACCCATCACTGGTTTGTTGCAACTTGTTCATCCTGTGCCACAATAAAATGTTAACTCCACCCAATCTTTAGTGGTCCATGAGCACCAAAAATAGTTGACACACCAAGATTCCCATTTGCATGAGCTATCTGGAGCACCCCCTCAGGGGATCGTATCTGTTGGGAATATTGGAATCATGCTGATATTGGTGAGATTTAAACACAAAATAATTGACAAAATAACCATTAGAGCTCCACTTTGTTAAAGAAAATTGAAATTTATAAGCACAATGGACTTTTTAGATGAGTGATTATAATCCCAAACCCTTGCTGAATATACTAATTCTTCTAACAAAGACCTTGCCATTCAGAGATCTTATGATTTTCTGCCTCCATCAAGAAAGACCATGTGCTCTGGAAACCTTTGCATTCTGCTGCACCAATCAAGCAATCTCCTTACCTAACTTTATTCCAATCTTTTTATTAAAGTCTACCCTAATTGATCCTGAAATTCCATAAAAACTTTAAATATCTCAGATTTTTAATTAATAAAATGTCTCTATTTTCCTAGTTATACAACTAGAGATTTTCCATATTTCAATACAGATATTCCTGCATGTTCATGTGAACAGAGATTGCCTCGACAATGCTGATTTTGTCAAGTGATAGCCTTTGGGAGAAAGAGACCCCTAAGAGATTCCGCTGGATCTACCTATGACTAATAAACATGTAGCCTTTGAAGTCATAATCTTCAAATTAGAAAACAAATCCCAAAATTGGTGCTTTCTTCCAAGACCTTCCAAGGCTACCTGGTGAAGACATATCCTCAGGATAAATAACTCCAGCAATGATAGCCCTACAATATATAGGTGAAAATGAGTTTTTTAGATGGGTCATCACTAATTAACAAGATACTCCTCTACCTCATACTCAAGAGCTTGAATTTCCTGCGACCATGACCCTTACCATTTCACCCATGCAATTATTCACTTTACCAAATCTAGGCTGTCAAAGTTTCTGACACTATCACAGTGCTATTGGCTGGAACTATCACCTCTGGATGGAGATTTAGCTATAGTGACTCTGCACAAATTGCTCCCAGCATGCAGCATCTATATTCCTCTTCTGACTTCAACTGGCAACGGGGTAGAGTGGCCCAAATGGAAACATATCTATAGTTATTTGTCAATCCTGATTTACTCCATCAGATGCAGTTACTTGGGCTACACCACTTGTAAATCCAATGGCAACTCAGACTGTGTCAACAAATTCACGCTTAACAACTTAAATTATATGAAGCCACATTTTATTTTGGTTTAGACAATCGTGAGCCCATAATGGATAATCACTGGAAAGTCAAAAATTTATCGTCACTTGGCTCAGATTGACACTGGAGCTATCCAAAATCTGAAAGTCAAACTTTCCCAGAAGATGAAACATGCAGCTATTGATAAGGACTGTCAACGCTACAGGTCTTTTGACTGTCACTGAGGTTCACAGGTGGCTCAAAGCTGGAAATTCGGAATAAGCACTGATAAGGAAACGTAAAATTGGGTTAGAAATACCAAATGCCTTATTAATCCAAAAGGTGTTGATATTTATAGGGTGAGTCAGGACTCAGTGCCTTGGGGATTGTCAGATCCCCATCCATTCAGGATCTTTCCTGATCTTCCAGATTGGCTGCCTCGTGGGCATCCTCAAAGGAATTTGCCGCCCACCTGACCGAATTGGTGGAAAAGCCACCCCACACGACTTAGGAATAAGGGGAGGAGGATCCTGAAGTAAGATTTTCTTGGTTAAGTTCAGGAACTGATTAGTATGGCCCGATCTGGAAGTGGGGAATTTAATTTATTCATTATCTCAAATTCTGACAACACCCCCTCAAGGTCTTTCAGAGGGGGAATACGGTCAAAGGACTGGCCATGCACCCAATTTACTACATTCACTTGGTTGACATCAGCAATGGAGTACTCAGACCTCACCCTATGAATGACTTTATAGGGTCTAGACCAAATAGTGTCTAGCTTATTTGTTAGCCTCCAGGTCAATGGTGATAAAAGAGAACGCAGTCACCTAATTGGAAAATTGGTAATGAGGGCTGTCTAAGATTGAATCAGGATGTCTCTCTTCCAGTAGTGGTGATAATGCCTTGGGTGACTTGGACTTGAAGCTGGAAAATTTCTTTGGCTAAGGCCCTCATAGTTAATTTAGCGTTCTCAGGTGTATAGGCTTCAAGCAATGGCTGTACGCTACTAGGTAGCTAAGGTGCACGCCCATATAGGGCTTCAAGTGGGGACATCTTGATGACTAAGTGGTATCTCACCCTGTAGGCAAGCAAGGCGCTGGGTAGGTAATAGTTCCAACGAGCTGAGGCGCTGAGGCGGCCAACTTCCATAGGATGGAAATAAGAGTTCCATTAGTGCAATCTATAGCCCCATTAGTAGATGAGTGGTAAGGGGCAGCGAAACTCTGGGTAGTGCCAAATAGTACAGTTAGGTTTTGTACTACCTGTGAAGTAAGATTTTATCTTTTGTCCAAAAGTAAGGTCTGGGGGCACCCATTCTGGGTGAAAACGGATCAAACAAGGAAAAGAGCTGTGGCCTTGGCAGTGGAAGCAGAAACTGAAATCGCTTCAAACCACTTGGTTAAGTGGTCAACCGCCAAGATAATATACTTATGGCCATGCAGTCCGGTGGGAAGGGGACCCGCCACATTGATGCTAATGACATTGAAGGGCCCTGTCAGGGCGATGACTGAGTGTTGAAAATGAGGGTTGTCCCAGTCGTGGGATTGGCAAGTCATACATACCTCCAAGACCTCTTGGATGGTTTCAACCATTTAGTCCCAGTAACATCATGACTTCATTTGTGAGTCTTCTTAACTGCCACGTGTCCCACAGTTGAATGGCTCACTATAATGACATCAGTTCAAGAAGAGGGCGGAAATAAGGTAGCCACTTCTTGTTGACCTTCTTGTAGAGCAGCCCATCATTGATTTGCATGTCTCGAGTCATTCTGCGGAGTTCAGCCTGGACTTCAGGAGTTTCCAACTTCCATTGTTCAGATTGACCTATAAGATCATATAGCTGATCTTCCTCAGGGGTCAAGACTGCTAGCACCAGCATCCAAGAGTGGCTATCAGCGTTCTGGTGAATTGCAACTGTATAATGGATGATAGTGAAGTCATAGCTTTGCAGTTATAAAGCCCACCTGGCTAATCGGCCATCTGGGTCCTTCATTTGTTGGAGCCACCAGAGCGAGGAATGGTCTGTAATAGTAGTAAACTGGGTATTATAGAGATAAGGCCAAAAATGTTTGATGGCTAGCAGGCTGGCTAGACATTCCCTCTTGGTAACACTGTAGTTCCGCTCATCTTTACTTAGCGTCTTACCAAATTAGGCCATGGGATGGTCGACCTGGTTTTCATCATGTTGGGCTAGGATAGCCCTGATGGCAACGTCACTCGCATCTGTGAACAACAAAAAGGGTTGGTCAAAGTGAAGGTGAGATAGAATGGGTTTAGTACATAGAGAAGTTCTCAAGGCATTAAAAGACTGTTTTGTTCAGGCGCCACTCAAATGGCACAATCTTCTGTATGAGGTAGAACAGTGGCTTGGCTAGGTCGGCAAACCTGGGGATAAACTGATAATAATAGCCCACCATGCCAAAAAAATCTGATTATATCTTTTAACCTTTGAGGCGTGACATCTTCTCTATGGCGTCAACCTTGTTTGGAATAGGCTGGATGCCATTCATGGAGACTTTGTGTCCTAAAAACTCTAGCTCATATTGGAAGAAAGAGCATTTTGAGGGTTTGAGATGATAGAGGCCTTCTGAGTTGTTCAAAGTCTTCATGAGATGCTCAACATGTCCATTAAAGGTTTGCAAAAAGAAGGTAATGTCATCCAAGTAAACGAGGACGCATGAGAGCTTTAAGTCCCCAAGGATCCCGTCCATGGCACGCTTGAAATTGGCTGAGGCGTTACAGAGGCCTTGGGGCATCCTGGTTGGCCCAAACACCCCTCGTTGGTAATGAGAGCACACTTGGCTTGGTCTTCAGGGGTGAGCTCGACCTGCCAATATCCGCTGGCGAGGTCAATGGCCGAAAAGTATTGGGAACTGGCAAGCAGACATAGGGAAACGTCAATTCAGGGCAGAGGATAACTGTCCTTCTTGGTGATAAAGTTAAGGCGTTGATAGTCCATCACACCCAGTGGAAACCATCCTTCTTCTGAGCCAGCAGAAGAGGTGAGGCCCAAGGGCTGCACAATGGTACCAGGAGTCCAGCGTTGAGTAGCTGTATGAGTTCAACCATCACCTGGGCCTCTTTGACCTTGCTTTTTTGGTAATGCCGGGATTGAAAAGGGGGAGCGTCCCCAGTTTCCACATGGTGTAAGAACTCCGTTCATTCTTCTGAAGTCATAGGTTGAGGTTGAGAATAGGTCCGAGTATTCCTCCAACAATCCTTGAACCTTATATTGCTGCTTGTCTGAGAGGTCCTTCCTGATATTGGTGTCAACCAGGCTAACTGAAGGTGGCAACTCCAAGCCAAGATCCCTCAAGTCTCTAAAGCTTCAAACATTGGCAACAGCCTCTGTCAGTAGAAGGCAGACATAAGTGGCAGGACTGCTTGGACCTACGACTTTAGGTTTGTCAGTGAGGTTGGCTAGCAGCACAGATATAGATCTGGCATACGCTGGATCAAGGATTCTGGGGCAGGTTAGCACCTCCTTCGTGGATGGGTTGTCTAGGCCTTGGATTTCCAACAGGTATAATAAGGGAACATTGACATGAACCTGGGTGTTGGCAATGACTTGGGACTTCGGAGGTAATGTAGTCGCCCTAAGCAAGTAAATCGGCATGCCTACCTGTCCATCAACACCAGGGGTGGTAGATAGACTTGAGAGCCTCTGACGATAATCAAGATGATCAATTTAGTTTTCATTCTCCAGCGGACAGGCCTGGGCTTTGACCTCTATCTTAGAGTCACAAGAAGTTTCGAAAATCAGAGGGACCAGATGTCCTAGTAGGGATAGGAAGCTGCCATCGTAATGGAGCACCACCAAATAGTCTCAAAGGAACTGAGTCCCAAGGAGCAGGTCATAACTGGAGTTATCTAGAGCAATTGCGGGGGTGTTCACATCAAGCTTCCCAAACTGTAACGGCAGAGATGTAAAAGCTCCTATAGATTGGGTACACTATGGGCCAGCCGTGCCATATTCCATATAATGTGGCAAGTCCAGAGCGATCTTGACACACTTCATCAACTTGGAAGATATGACGTTTATGGGGAAACCACTGTCAACTATAGCAAGGACCAGAATCTTGTGAACCCAGATGGTGACTCAGGTAACCAGACTTCCAAATTGGTGCAGTAACGTAAGGAACATGGGAGAATCTTCAGAAGAAGAGTAAGCAGTATCAACTTCTTTATTTTCATCAGATATTAAAACTCCTTCTTCAGGTACAACAGTTTCAGGTTCATTAAAGGAGGATACTTGAGGCTGGGTAGGGATGTCAGCATGAAGCGCCTCATCCTTCATGCTGACAGCCCTTTTCCTGACCCCTCGGAAAGTCATTTACAGCAGACCTTGGCACTATGTCTGAAACCATTACAGTAGGTGCATTGAGGCCATGGATTCTTCTGGTTTTCAACCACATGGGCCTAGGGCAGCTAGAGGGGCCTGTAGACGTAGCCTAAAAGTGTAGAGTTGAGGCAGGGATCTCATTAAGTGCTTCCTTGATCTCCCAAATACAGGTAAACCCATTCTTCTTCCTGATCATATGCATTTGAACCTCAGTATAGGACCCCAAGGCAGAAATGACAGCGGTGATAGCGTCATCCAGGGTAATACAATTCGTAGTGACCAAGGGTTTTTCTTGGGCATAAAAGCAGTTGGCAAACTCCATGGGGTTTTCCCTTTATGTATTCAGATGATCATAAATGCTTGCTTTTGGTTGGCCAGAGTTTGATTGCTGCCAAAATCTTAAGATCAAGGCTGTACGGACCTGTTCCCAGGTGTTGCACCCCTTCTAATGGGGGGTCATGATCTCCCAAGTGGTGCTGTCTAAGCAGGAGTGGATGTGCTTCACCTTCTGCTGATTGGTGGCCTCTTCCATGGAACTCTCTTAGGTGTACAGGAGGGAGGCGATGCTTTCCCATCCGGGGTGAACCTTTCTTTAAAGCTAGGTTTAAAGTTAGTTAAGATAGGAGTGGAAAGGGTGTTAACACTAGAGATGGACACCATCTCTGAGATCTCAGTTTCTGTATAGTCTTGGGGAGCCCGCTAGCCATTGCCACAGGCCTTCTATGTCCTCCTGGAATTAGTCCAAATTTCGGCTGAGGGTGGAAGCAGAAGCCTTATTTGAAACCTACTTCTTTATGGATTGGATCTCGGTGCTCTGTGGTGAAGCTGGTCTTTTAAGGTGGTCAAATGGGTTTTGAACCTTTGAAAAGTTTGTTCAAGCTGGGCGATATGAGCATCTGTAAGCTTAGTAAAGGCACTAAAGTTGTCCATTTAATCTGACAATGCCTTGATAGAGACTCTAGGGTTGAGGGGACTCCATCCAATCAGAGTTTGCATCCTAGCGCTACATTTTGGATTTGATCACATAGGGCAGTTAGGGATGTTATCGCATCCCTCTCCATGGGTCTTCGGGATTACCAGGTGCTGAGGGCCTGGGGACCTTAAGGTCCGTGGGGTCCCTCTGGTCCTTCTGGCCTTTAACGCCCTTCAGGACTTCAGGTCCCCTAGGTCCTTCTAGCCCCTGCACCCATGGATGGGTAGTCATGAGAGGCCAGCTCCCGGTAGTGCTATTTCAGGGGATTGTACCAGTTCTTTGACTTGGAGGAGACGCTGATTTCAAGTTGCCTCAAGAATTTGTTTGTTTTGATGCAGCTGATCCTCGAGATAGCCAGATATTCTGCTGTCTAATATTACAATTTGATCCCAGACCTCATTGATCAACTCGTCGGTTATCAATAATGGCTTCACAGTTGTCATGCACAAAGAAGGAGGCAGTGTCATAGAAGTTGATGATGTATGGGTGTAAGTTTTGGGTGAGCCTAGTTTCTGGGAGTCCTCCTGTTAGTGTAACCCGACTAGCTGGAGTAGGTGATGGATAGCTGGATGGACAAAGTTACGAAGGTAGCGTTTGGGTCCCAGGGCAAGTTCCCCTGCCAGCAGCATGGCCAAGTCATAGAGGTCCCGCATGGTAGAAGGTCCAGAAGAGGCACATGAGCGGCTGGAGTGGGCGCCCACATAGTAGATGCCGTTTATTAATTAATGGATGACATTGTTAAGGTTTTCATACTGAAGTTGGTATTGGCTCCCATCAAGAGAGGGCAGTGAGAGTTGGAATGTGGCCTAAAATCTAATCTCACAGGCTGTGAGGGTGGTGTTGCATATTGCAAGGTGCTAACCCATTGAGCATCGCTTATTGACTGACAAGCCAATTAGTCTTTAAGGATGCTAATATTTTCCATTTTTGTGATAGACTTTTCACTTAGGACAGCTTGGAGCCCCCTTTAGTGAGCACCACATTTGTCAGCACTACAGTTATTTTGACTGTTGCCAAGGTTCAAAGGTGGCTCAAAGCTGGAAATTTGGAAAAAGCACTGAGAAGGAAACGGAAAATTGGGTTAGAGATACTAAATGCTTTATTAATGCAAAAGGTATTGATATTTATAGGGTGAGTTAGGACTCAGTGCCTTGGGGATTGTCAGAGCCCCATCCATTCAGGATCTTTCCTGATCTTCCAGATTGGCTGCCTCGTGGGCATCCTCAAAGGAATTTGCCGCCCACCTGACCAAATTGGTGGAAATGCCACCCCACGTGACTTAGGAATAGGGAGGAGGATCCTGAAGTAAGTTTCTTTTGGTTAGGTTTGGGAACCGATTTTATACAGCCCAATCAGGAAGTGGGGAATTTAATTCGTTTGTTATATCAAATTCTGACAAGGACCAATGAGTGGAATGCGCTTTATCTGATCTCAATGAACAAAATCTAAAGAATAAATAAACCACTGATTCCCAAATTGTTGTCTTAGCTACCAGATTCAACAGTTTAGTGAATGAACTACTTTGCCACCAATTCAGGAAGGTATTACCAAAAAGGACCTCCTGGTGATTCTGGCCCTAGTGGGTAAGAGCGGGAACAAGGGCCCCCTTGCCCTGAAGGTTCCAGCGGCCCCCTGAATCCTCTAAGCATATTGGACCCTCTTTAAAAACCCATGAAACCTGGACTAAGGCTCTTAGATGATAACTACTTAAGATGTCCTGAGAAGCAGAGATGATTATTAAAGGGGATCATTTTGATATAGATTTACCTTTTACCTTCTTGTAAAACAAGTTTGAAAAATGATCAAAACCTGTTACGCCTGATCAACTCCTAGAAATCTGCCCAGCCCAAGTTAATTGTCAACTTGAGCGGATAAATGCTAAGATTTAGACAGTTGAGTCTAAACAAGATACTCTTTCCGCCTAACTAGCAGTTCATTATGCTGAGATCAAAAAGCTTTAATGACTTATAGATACCAAGGCCCCAATTTCTCATGTCATTGACTGCTAAACTACTCTCTAGGATGATATGGTGAGTTCTGTTGCCAATTTGATAAAGCTATTCATCATACTGACATAGATAACATGGAGACAGCTGAATCTGAACAATCTCCTTCTCCAGTTATCTATGTTCTCTCTGAACCCATTATCTTTTTAGTCACACCTTAAAGAGAAGTATGTGTAAATGATCAAAACCATTCAGTCATAACTTTTTGTGCATTAAGGTGTGATGTAACACGCTACAGATCAACAGAAATGTCAGCACATTTAAATTTGTCTGAATGGCAAGGATTGAGAAATCAAGAAGCCATACTTGAGTACATGTACCACTTGGGCGGCTATAAAGGATTCTCTTATTAAAGAATTCAGAAGTGACAAATCCCTAATTAACAGAAAACAGGTTTATATTCAAAATCCGCCAAGCCGTGGAGAAACCAAGATTAAAAAACTAAACGGTTTTTCATGAAGCTCAGGACCTTGAATCCTGTGATTGAGGCAACTTAGATGACGCCATTGCATTCATCCTCTCCACGTGCCAACAAAGTAACAAAATTGTGCTTAATTCCATAACGCAAAGAAGATGTACAAGTCTATCCTCAATATTAAGGACTCTATAATGGTGTTTCCTGAGCTGAAAGTGCATCAAACATCTAATAAGGATACCAGCATCACATACATGCAGTAGGACAATTCCAGAGATCTAAACCCTATCGCGACCATTGCTCTTTTTGTGAAATTTTTGGCCACCAAGTGGACTCCTTTTGGAAGAAACAGGCCAGTGAGGCAGGAAAGCGGAGTCAGCTTAGAGCGTGAGGCACCCTCTGCTGATGACTCCATGCCTCACTCATAATCTAAAAGCATTTTGTGCTCTGAATGTTACATCCTATCCAACCCTGATGAATTGGTTTTTCCAGACTTTCTAATTTGAAATAATGGTTGTAATTTCACTTACTCTGCTTTTCTAGACCTCTTCCTCCTGTAATATCAATTTACTCAATCCCTCATTTTGGTACTGAAGTTACCAAAGTCTAAGTAGTCATCTATAAGGTAAAGATTTAAGGCTATAGTCAATAATGGATCTCCTGTAAAACTCCATTTCCTCCAGACTAGTGAAACAGCTAAAGGTCACTCCAGGTCAAAACCACACTTTAGATTATGGGACTGAAGGCCCTCATTAAACTCGCTCTCTAGAATCCTATTCATCCCTGCTGCTTTAATTTAGATCTATGGTAGTGTCAGCTCTAGCTATTGTGCTAGAGATTAATGTTTATAATTTCTCATAGGCACACAATAACTGGTTTAATTGACGGCCAAATTAGGCATAAGGAGGTATATCTTTCTATTTTAGGGTATTGCATACCCTTAGTCATTAAGGACATCCCTAAATGGAAAGGAAATAAAAAGCCTAAAAGGTATTTACTGGAACAATCAAACAACCTTGAGTGGCTAAAGTGCTGAGTAGTTGGGCCAAAGGCCAAATTGATACCTTCCAGTGCAGAAGCTTAGGAATGTATGTCTTTATATACTACCAAACGCATAGCCACACGTCCAAAAAATCAAATTATAGTGGACAATGGCTCCAAAATACCATTTCAATGGACCATTTACTGGAGATTTGTGGAGATCTAATACAGCCATTCAAGAACTTTTCCTGCCCTGGGGTGCTTGATCTGGCTTATTGGGGCCCTTTAACTACTTTAATGGCTGACTTCACTGATCAACCTATACAAATAACTCGAAACTGACATATGTGTACGTTAGAACTCTACCCAACAATCAAGTTGAATCTGTCCATGGGTGTTGTAACTTTACATGACCTAAGAGTTGATAAAAATTCTATATTAGCCCATGTCAAAGCAGAAATAAGTGAAATTCGCTCCTCCAAAAAACAGTGACAAGTGATGCTTTAATCAAAGAGTGTGTTGACATATTTTCCACAGGCCAAACAAATTTGGAATGATGAAGGGTGTGCATTATAGGGTCTTACAGGTAAGCTTCTCCTATCCATGTTAAACCTTACCATAGCTCCAAGTCTGAGGAAGCCCAGGTTACAAAGAAACTAAAGCAACTCCTGGATGCTGGATTTATAAACCGTCACAAATTGCCTGGGCCTTGCCGTTGCTGCTTGTATGAAAAAGGATTGTAGGCATCAGGTGGTAATGGATTACCACCAGCTGAATGCCCTTACTCAAATGGAGAATCAACTACTACACTGACATGATAGTGGCAATTAAATTTTAGAGCCGGCCTGACAGTTGGATATAAAGACATGCTAAAGAAAATCCCAAATGCTATGGGCACTGTCGCTTGAATGACGCGAAAATGTACTGCAAGAAAATTAGCCAATGGGCAATTTTAAGCTATAATTATAAATGACAACTGGGCAACAAACAAGATTGTCACAGTTCCAGGGCCCGCAGCTCTGGGTGCTGGGAAAAGTGGGATTGTATTATTGGCTTGAATTTCATTATATATATATAAATGAGAACTTGGGGTATGGGAATTTTTATTTATATAAAAGAAAATCGACCGTCAAATTTTCTCTCCTATGTTACAACTGCTTAAATAGATGATCAATTTTAGGAATAGCTTAGGAAAGCATAGAATTGGGGCCCTCAAGGTTTGGATTAACCTGGAAAACTTTATGCAAATAGAAAAACCAAATTTGAACTGGCTATGAATGGGTTGGCAGCAGGCCAAGTTGCTGTCAGTTCATCCACAGATTCAGAAAGTTGCAGTTTTATCACAGTTTTGATGTTTATAATGATGGCGTCTCACCTTACAGGCAACAGTAAATATCCAAGGCCACCCCATGTAGGGGCATTCCAAAAAATTTGGGAACATTTGGGGTGCCCAACCCAGCTGCACCTGGTTGGTTTGGCATCTGTTCAACCAAGCGGGATTCTTCAGACAATTTTGATATTTCTGGGGAGGGTTCAGAGCTGGAAGCGATTTCTGACATTGGCATGATATTTATTTGAGGCAAGCTGACCAGGGGACAGACAATAACAAAACTAAAGCTAACTATAAAAATAAAATAACTACTTGGTTCAAACAAAAAGCCCTAATGAGTGGATTGAATGAATAAATCAAAAAACAATTAACCAGGTGGGCAGCGGAAACCGCTTATCCCTCCATGGTGGAAGGGGAGGGGGGGTCGAGGGGCTCATCTTCAACAGCCTCTTCAGCAGCAGCTTCTTCCTCCCATATAGAGTGCGTATCACTGTCATGGAAACGGCAGAAGGAGTTTAGACTGACCTGCCAGTCAGGATGCGTAAGCACCCAAAAAGCAAGCCAGAATGCCAGAGGCATTGCTGACCAAGCGACGTTATATGGAGCTGGGCATTGCAAAATGATGAATTGTTGATGTAAAACAACAGTGAGTAGGATCTGACGACAAACCACAATGGGCCAATCCCAGACCCAGGGGGCCTTGCTACAAGGAGTGGGGTCACAGAAATGGTTTCAATGAGTTCCTTAGTATATGGAGTCATTTTGACCGGGGAGGCAAGGAGATGGATTCTTGCTTGCAGTTGGTGGATGTAAGGCCACAAGATCCCCACGTACTGTTGTCTGAAGTTCATGATAGCAGGGTTAAAGTGCCAAGAATATATGACTTGCTGAATCCAATCAACGATAGAGGGGGCCATAGTGACCATAAGTACTGGTAGAGCCCATCCGGTATATGGACTAACAGACCACCAGGGAAACGCCATCAGGGATGTGGCCAGAAGGATTAATACAATAAAAAAATTGATTGGGTTTTTTGGGCAAAATTGTATTGAAAGTAAAGGAAGAAAATCGAAAAGCAATTTCTCAGTGCTATGCAACTGATTAAATAGTGGTCAATTGGGGTAGTGACAAGCCAGGATTGGGACCCTCAATTTTGACCTAACTGGCAAATTATTTGGGAATGGGCGGATTAGTTCCATGTGAACTGACATCAAAAAATTTGGCGGTGGTTTGGGTCACTGTCAGTTTGACCTTGAACATCCAAACTGAGGCTCAGCTATATTTCTGATGATTGGTGCGATGGTGTTTAGCCTGATGAGCAGCGGGAATCCCCCAAGGCCACCCCACATAGGGCAGGTCCATTTGGTTGGGAATGGGTTTGGGACGGCTAACCCGCCAGCTCTCAGTTGCTGGGCCATTCATTCAGTCAGTGGCATCACATTAGCCGCAATGCCCAAATTGTCAACAAGGGACTTTGAACCCTTGTCAGTGATGTCTGATGCTGTTGCCTGCCCATTGAGGATGATCCCCAATGACTTTGGTAGGGAGGTGATTTGTTTGATCGGCATGTTAATTGAATTAAACTGTTGGGCATTCCGGCCAATAAATCAGTCATCATACCTTTCCAGCCATTTGAGATCCAACATTGGACTGATTGCCGCTCAAATTAGTTCTAATTAATTTCAATTTGACAATCTTGGTGAGGATTTCGCTGATTTCCCATAACATTTCTGCTGAGGTGAGTGTGGGTACTGGGGGTGGAATCTGAGTGGAAGAGCTGTTACCCAGCACTCATCTACTATGTGATCAAGATCGCCCTGAGTAACAAGGTGTACCGCCATCCTCTTTGGTACCTTCTTGCTTGAGAACAGAAAAGTGGCCCAATCAACACCCAGGGGGCATTCCCCAGGACTTACAGTCATGGCTGACAGTAATGATGTTGGGGCATCTGCGGCATGGGGTTCAATATCACTGATATTTGGAATTTCATGGAAATTGCCAGCTAGATAAATGGCACTGAGATATTTAATTAAAGCTTTTTCAGCTTTGATGCAGGCGTCTGGGAGTTTAACAAATGTGGCAATGTTGGTTTGGGTTATTTTTGCTTTTGGATTCCGTGCTATAGTTGCCACGTCTGGATAGCATCATTTGCATTTTTGTATAGCTGGTTCACCATGATTTTACTTTCTGGAGTTAAGGTTGCAGGGATAACAGGAGGTGGAGTTCCTCCTGTGAGCATCGCTACTGATTTAGCAACAGCTTTATGCAGGGGACGACAATCTGGTATTGCAGCTGCTTTGACTGCAATCTGGTGTTCACTGAGAAACGATTTGGTGTTTGGCTGTGGGGTATAAAGTTGAGGGGGGTATCAGGCGTCCCATTATGCATTAATGAACCGCTCAATATGCAAAGATGGTTCTTCAATGATCTTACCTGATTTGTCAATTTCAGCCAATAATCTTATGGGTTTTGGTTGAATGTATTGGGGAATCAGCATATGATTGAGGTTTGGTTGAATTAATTGAGGAAGCATGGGATCAAACTGGGATCCAATATGATGCTTGATTGGTGAAATATTTATGGCATTGGGGTGAGGAGGAGGCTGATTGGTGGCTGCAGGTGCAGCTGCAGCAACAGGCTTTGGGGGTGGGAGGTAGGATTGTGCCCCATACCAGAAATTGTACAGGGTGAGCAGCATATTGGAAGTTGGCGGATGAGTCATCTGATCCGCCAGAATTGGTTGAGGAGGGGCACTTGCATTTTGAGTGGTATAACTCTAAACATGATGAACAGATCGTCCGCCCACCCTTAACACGGGCCCAAAATGGATGGTCAAGCGCTGAGGGAATAATGGTGGGCGACGGAATTGACACCACAATTTAATAATTTAAGGGCTGATTATGGCATATGCCTGAGGCCCAGCGAGTCATGTGGCCCCATTTGGGACCACAAATTGTAAGATGGGTTGGAGCCATAGGCTGCCAAACCGTCCATCAGCTCCTGGTGGAGCACTTCAGGGGGTGGTGGGTGGAAAAACCAGCAAACTGAACAGCAAAAGTGGTGTCCGCTGGGAGCTGAGTCTGAGTTGTGGGGAGAGGGGTGCCCTGGAATACCAGGGCACAGTTGCTGCAGTGGCAGCGTCAGCTTTTCAGGTAAATCCGAGATTGAAATACCCCTTGTAGGGGCAGAAATCAATAAAACAGGCGGGTGTCATCACCACCTGTACCATTTTGAAAGTTGTCTTGATCATGGTATAGGAATAGTTTCCCATATTTGACCCTTAGGCCATAGCACATGTTGCTCCGGGGGAGCACTAGGGGCAGTGAGGTAACACTTAGGTATGAGCAAGGTGGGCGTCTAGGTCCTTGGGCAGAACGAATCATCCCATAGGTTTGGAATGACTGGGTGAACCAGTCCTAGCGCGTTTTCCTGATGGATGGAAAACGGCGGGGGAGTTTTGCCGCTGCCCCATGCTGGAGCAGCCAGCGGAGAATCCAAGGACATTGGAGTGAAACTACAACGGGAAAATTCAATTTTGTTTTTATAAATTCATGTAATTTTGCTTGGAAAGTTACGCTGAGCGGAAAGAGAGGTTTTTGACAATGGCTATGCCATTGGAAAGTTCCACCCAATTATTCAGCATTAGGCGCATTTCTCATGGAAGGTCACGCCCATCAGGCTTTGTTCCCGATATTTTGGGGTGGGTTATGAACCACCAACGACATTTCCCGATGTCTGATGCCATTGGCAAAATTTTGCTGAGATTTCCACTAGATCTTTGTTTACCAAAAAGTGCACACCCTTTGGGCTTTGTTGCTAAGGTTATGAGGCTCTAAGGCCTTGATGCCAAAGTTTTGTTACCATTGATTTCATTTTAACCTTTTTCCCCATGTAGATGCCAACTCCATGAGAACTTGGAACAAGTTTCCTGGGTTTTGCCGTACTGAATTGGCTGAAGTCAAAACTGGGATGGGTGGCAGAGTCCTTAAAGGTTAAGCTGTTACCCAACGCTTGTCCACCACGTGGGCAAGGTCATACTGGGGAATGAGGGGAGAAAGCTTGCCTTCTCAGCCCTTTTTTCAATGGGAACGGGATTGCCACCTGGTCCAAGTAGAGGGGGCGATCCTCTGGACTTACATTACCCTTCCCTTTTGCCAAAGGGGGCGCCACCACTGGGAAATTGATCGAGGGCCACATTCTTATGGGCTTTGGGCAATTTGATTGCCATTAGCGTAGCAATCTTTAGGGAGGACGGGGAGTGTCTGAGTAGATGGCGTGGTAAGCCTCGACCAGCTCCAAACAGTTGGCACAATCCCAAGTGCTGACCAAGCTGTTCTCATAGGCCAGATAGCCTTTCCATGTGACAAAATATTGGATTGATCGTCAAGATTTGCAGGAAGCCAGGATGCCCTCCAATTCAGCTTCCTTTGCGCTCTTGATCATGATGATCTCTGGTTCTGAGGGGATTGCCCCTTCAATTGGAGACAGCTGAGACACATGTAAGGCTGTATTTTGCTTCCAGTGGGGTAAAATTTTAAACGGAAAGCGCCAATTCCCAAGTCTTCTTTCACCAAGTGATGACCCAATCGTTTACTTGCAAACTTAAGCAAGGACACATGCATCCACAAATGGTGCATGTTGATCATGACGTGTGAACCCACTTTAATATCATGTGCCAGGAGCTGCTTCTGATCTGCAACCATTTTTAGTCACTTATGGCCTTAGTTAAATGCTCCTGCACCTGGTAAAGTGTGTGTCTGAATGTAATGAGCGTAGTCAGCTACAGCTGATACCTCTGGGTGAAGATACAAGCCAACTGAAAAGGAGGGCTTATACCCTAAGATTGCTTTGTATTGGAAAAAGCCAGTGGATATGTGAATTCCGTTATTGTACACAAACTGAGTGAGGGGAAAGTCATCAGCCCAGGTATTCTGAGCGGAAGCAGCGTAGCACCGCAGATACTATTCTAAGATCTGATTGACCCATTCAGTTTGTCCATCTGACTATGGATGGTATGCAGTGGAGCAACAGGGAGTGATCTTCAAGATTGCCAAGAGCTTGTTCAAAACCGCGCCATAAACTAGGTCTACAGTCACTGACAATTTCTTGCAGAAGCCCAAACATCAAAACATATGATGTACAAACAGGCGGGAAGTTTATTTGAAAGTTAAGGCGGAAGAGCATGGGATAAACAAGGAGAATTTAGTTAACTGGTCTAAGACCACAATAACCGCTGTAAACCCCTTGGATCTGGGGAGCTCAACAATAAAATCCATGGACACCAATGCACATGGGCCCTCTTCCTGTTGCAAGTGATGTAAGAGGCCATTACTACCAGGCGGTCCAATTTGGCCCATTTACATGTTACACAGTCCACGATCCATGCTGGGATATTCTTTGACAAGCCTGGCCAATAATTGGTGCTCTTGATTAAATTGATGCACTTCTTAATCCTTGGGTGACCAACAATGGGATGATCGTGATGAGCTTGAATTACTTCAGCCCAGAGAAGGGGAGGAACCAACATCTGTGATTAAAATTTGGAGGAGCCCCTTGGCCAGAGAATATAGGGAATGCTTGGAGGAAGGGAGCGACAACTGCTTCAAAAGTTCCACCCTTCCGCTCAACCATTTTGCTGCTAAGATCTGCAAATTAAGGGCGCGTCTAGAGCTTGATCTGCTGCCAAAACTGCGGGAGGAACAATGGCCAAGATTTGAGTGGGGGGAATGAATGTTACGAGATCTGCCTCATCTGAGTCAGTGGGACAATGAATGAGGACGTGGCTTGTAAAAATGGGAACATTTAATGCTCCTTTCACAAACTCTTACTTAAAGTTAAAGCTGCAAAAATACCAGTAGGTTCATGCTTGCCAGTGTTCCAACTTCTTTGTCTTGCAGAAGTAAAGAAGAGCTTGGTGGTCCGTTTGCACAGTCAACTCATGCTGAGCGTCCTGTAAGAGATACCGCCAGTGGGTCAAGGCCCACGCCATGGCTGCCAACTCCTTATTGTAGATGGCCCAGGATTTCTTTGGAAGAGAACTTGTGTGAAGAATAAGAGACCAGGTGTTACAAATTATCGTAATCTTGAAGTAAGACAGACTCTACTGTGGCAGAAGATGCATCAAAAGCTATATTATAGGGTTTGGAGGGGTATGTATGATTAAGGATAGGTGGCGACAAAAAAACCTCCTTTTATTTAAATTAAATGCCTGCTGGCACTTGGGCGTCCAGAAAAAGTGTATTTTCTTTCCCATGAGTGGATGAAAAGGGAGTCTAGCCGTGTTAGTGCAGGGGATTTTTTTAGATATATTATGGTACCCAAGAAGCTTCTAATTGCTTCTGAGTAGTGGGAGTTGGCCACTCACATATGACAACCAGTTTTCTTGGTGGGATGGCATACCCATTTTTCAAGATGAGATTGCCCAAAAGATTACTTCTTCCCAATAAAACTCACAAAGTTGATGGCTTGACAAACAGACTCACCTTATGCAAGACAGACAATACCATCTCCAAGACCCTCACATGTTGTTTGGAAGTAGGGGACTGGACCAGGATATCATTGATATATGCAACTGCTCAGGTGATTTAGAGATCACTTAGTACACTATCATTCATCCTTTGGAATGTTGTGGGTGCATTCTTAATCCCAAAAGGCATTACTTGAAATTAGAATACGTCTCATCTTGTCTGGATAGCGGTAAGCCATTCCTGACCTTCCATCTCACAAAAAAAGATTAAAGGCATAAACTAGATCAATTATTAAAAAATGTGCAACTTGGTAATCGCTTGGCCAATTGTCTGTTCCAAAGGCATTGGTAGGGGTCATGAACCATGATGTTGAGGTTGCCGTAATCCACGCAGTGATGAAGGGAGCCATCCACCTTCTCAGCAAAGACTAATGGAGAAGCCACAGGGAATGACTCTTTGAACAACCAACCCTTCTTGCGCATGTCATCCATCTAGGCATTGAGGACAACCTCCTCCTCCGCCATATGCGAGTACAATGGGCAGTTTATGTTCACCGCCTGCACCATAGTCTTAACTTCAAATTAAATTCCATATGTGGGGGAAAGCAGCTAGCCTTCTTGGAATTAAAAATGCTCTGGTAGCCCATCAACGCAGTGAGAACATTCATGGAAGACTCACGGGAGATACAGGGGTTGTAATTAAGCCATGGTTTCGAGCCTTGGTTAGGGTATCCAATAAAGGAAACTCACCCTCCACCTGACTGTTGGAAAATGACAGCATGTTAATTCTAAGTGAAACTCACACGCTGCTGACGCCACCAACCCACACCCAAATTACTGGAAACATGAAATTAGGCACCGCCAAGAAGCAATTGCAAAAACTAAACAGGTGAACTGATAAGGGTACTGGACGCCATATTTTATAGGATAATTGGGAGACCGACGAGGTGACCAACACTGCTGGCCTCAAGTCCAAATCAAGATCCAGCTGCTGAGCCAACTCCAGACTCCTGAAGTCTCCTTCTGCTTCAGTGTTGAACAAGTACTTGAAGGACACTTGGTGAGCCCCAATACTAATATTCACTGGTAAAAAAGTAAGTGTAATTCTGTTTATTGGCTGATACAGACATTTCATCTGACATTGAAAATATTGCAAAGACAGGTGAACCAGAGAACACTGACTTGGTATTGGGGGCGGCGTCAGGACCTGGGATCAATATGGATACTGATTTAACGTAGGAACTGAACCAAGGCCAAGTTGGAAAATCCAATAATGAATCCCATTTTGGGGGGATTTAAGGGAAAGAAAAGGGTAATGGGACTAGTTGACCATGATGGAATTTCTTTAGTCATCCTCGAACTTCTTATAAAATGGGCAATTGACCAGACAATCAACTGAAGGCAGGCTACAAACTGAACATTCATAAAGAAGACAGTAATCACTGCTTCACCCATCTTGACAAGTAGGGTGGAAATGGCTGAGTAAATGTACGGTTGATTATGTCATGATAGCGGCAAGTAAAGTTTAGACCATCCTGCCAGTTGGGATGCAAAAACATCCAAAAGACAGGCCCAAATGCCATGGGCACTGCTGCTTGAATGACGCAAAAATGTACTGTGAGAGAATTAACTAATGAGCGCCAATAAATTTTAATTAAAGAGCAACCGGGCAATGAACCAGGTTGTCACAGCCTCAGGGCCCGCAGGTCTGGGTGATGGGAAAAGTGGGATTGTGTTAGGGGTTTTGAAATCTAATTATATAAAAATAGAACTTGGGGTATGGGAATTTTTATTGACTTAAAAAGAAGAAAATTAAATGACAATTTTCTTAATGAGCTACAACTGCTTAAATAGATGATCAATATTGTGTAATAGCTTTGGAAAGCGTGGTTTGGGGCCTTGAGTTTTGGCTTAACCTGGCGAACTTCAAGCATGGTGGGAAATAACTTAATTTAAATTGACTTCAAAAGAGTCAGCGGTGGGCCAAGTCACAGTTGGTTCTTTCACGAACGCCTGGTTTGCGGTTTGACCACAGTTTTGACAGTTAGCACAATAGCATCTCGCCCAACGGGAAATGAGAAGCTTCCAAGGCCACCCCACATATGGACAGTCCTAAGAGGTTGGGAACGGGTTTGGGGTGCTCAACACGCCTGCACCTGGTCGCTTTGGCGTCTTTTAAACTAATTGGGATCTAACAGACGATCTTGATTTTTTGGGGAGGGTTCCAAGCTGGCAGTAATTTGTGAAAAATGGCCTGAAGCCATTGGCGAGTTCCACTGATGATTTGATATGAGGTGCATTCCTCATAGAAGATACACGCCCGTCAGGCTTTGTTTCCGACATTTTTGTTGTGGGGTTTAACCCAGCAACAACATTTCCCAATGGCCTGATGCCATTGATGAGTTTTGCTGAAGATTTGACACTATATGCTTTTTTTGACAAAAGTTCACGTCATTCAGGCTTTGTTGCCAAGGTTTTGGGGCTCTCAGGCCTTGATGCCAAAGGCTTGTTTCCATTGACTCCATTTACACCTTTTTTCTCATGCGGATGCCAACTCTTGGAGAACTTGTCACAAGCTCACTGGATTTTTCATACTGATTTGGACAAAATCAATACTGTGATGAATGTCAGAGTCCTTAAAGGGTAGGCTGTTACCCAACGCTTGTCCACCACATGTTTGAGGTCGTCCTGAGAAATGAGGTGGACATTTTTACTTCTTGGCCCCTTTTTTGATGGGAACAGGAATGCCACCTGGTCTAAGTGGAGGGGAAAATCCCCTGAACTTACATACATCAAATCATATATCTATTATGACTCTTAGTTGAATCTCGATTTTTCTCTGCAATGGATATTGCCAGTGGGTTTTGGCAGATTGAGCTTGCACCAGATGATAGAGAGAAATGCGCCTTATAGAGAGTGAAGGGTTATTCAATCATACTTGCATATCTCAAGGGCTATGAATTTTCCAGCCAATTTTCAAAGCGCTATGGACCGCCTACTGGGATATCTATGAATATTGTGTGTTTTGGTTTATTTAGAAGACTTAAATGTATTTTACTGAAATTTCATTAAACATCTAGCCCATCTGAAGGAAGTGTTTGACCATCTTCGTTCTTAATAAATTAAAGTTAAAGCCTGCTGAATAGCATGTTTCCAAACTGAAATGGAATTCCTCAGGCTTAAAGTTACCCAGGAGGGAATCTCGTCATTACCTGAAAAAATTTTGTTAATTGGAAAATGACTTGACAAAGAAGCTTATGTAATAACCAGGTCTTTCTTTGAATGGTTGATTATTACTGAAAATCTATCCTACACTTCGCCAAGCTTTCCAAACTGCTGACATATCTATTTCATAAAAGAGGTTCCTTTCCAATGAAAAGAAACCCAGAAAAGGCTTTTGAAGTTCAAAGGAAAGCTCTTGCTACTGCCCCTATATTGGTACATCCTAAATTTGATAAACATTTTATCATTTCCACTGATGTTAGCGACATAGCTGTTGGGGCCATCCTAGAATAGCTTGATTCAGATGAAGTTTATCACCATTTAGCATATTTCAGTATGACCTTATTTTGATTGTAAAGGGATTACAGCATAACTTACTCAAGTGTATAGCTATCCTGTTGGCCACCAAACATTTTCATTATTTAAATTATGGGAAAGATTTCACTGCATTGAATGAACCGTGCCTCCCTATGATGGCTACAACAGATGTAGGACCAACGGACTATTGACCTGCTGAGCACTTAAACTCCAAAGTGTTAAGATCTTTCTTTATTAACCATGCTAGAAAGTACACCAAAATGCCTACAGATTGTCCCAGGTACCCAAACTGATGCTATATACTTCTGAAGAGGATTAAATTTATGAAATCATTGCAAAACATGAGGAATGGAGTAGAGAATCTTTGATAGTTCAACAGCAAATGAAAAAATGGCTGACCAGACTCAGATTGAAGATGGAACGTTGTATAAGCAGGCTGGGACCTCTTGTCTGCCATATGTCTGACCATCAATCAGCGTGAAGTCCACTATGGAAGCACATATGCCTGTAGGTCATGGTGTGGTAAATAAGACCCACCAATGGCTTCTGGGGAGTTGTTACTGTGATGGGATCATTGATACAATCAAAGAGATCAACGATTCTTGCTACACTGGTGCTAACCAGAAGCCTCCCAACCCAATATATTAACATCAGGTTATGGATCCTACTGCCCTTATGCCACTGTTATTATTGATATTATTGGTTTCCTGCCTTCAGCGATGTATGACCATCACTACATCATTCTACCATTTAATCAATTTACAAAATAGATTGAGGCAATCTCTATTGCCTCACCCACCTCTAAAGAGACCTCATTCTTTTTGCTAAAACAGGTTTTCACTTGCCATGTTAGTCTGAAGGTTTTATTATCTGATAATGGTACCAACTTCTTTTTAAGTGATCTCTGATATCAATTTACTGATGTGAACTTAAACTCTTTATGACCCCTTACCATGCTGCTATCAAATTAAGTTATGTAAAGCGAAAATGGAACATTAATTGCCATCCACTACAAGATGGCTCAATCTGACCTTTAGAGTGGAATGAATACTTTACATCGGCTTCATTAGTGTACTGCGTTAGAAATCATTGCATTATCCAGATGTCACCTTTTTGAGCCCTAAATGGGCGAGAGCTGATTTTACCCTCCAGTGTACAGCACATATTGGAAAACTCCTCGCTGGAGACAATTGAATTAGCAATGAAAATCCTGCCAGATTAATTGGTTCAATTACAATCTTTGGCCGCTAAGTCTATGGGGCATTATAAGTAAATGGGAATCTTACCAAAGAGTCAGGATTTCGCTGAATTCTCATTTCCAAATACTTGACTCTAACGATTCCCCTGATATATCAGAAGGGGAGCATAATTTATCTAAATATTAAGGTTAATTAGAATGATCAGTATCATCCCAATCAGGGGATAGAAGATTTGATTGCTTAGCAATTGATTAGATCAGATAGTTCGTGAACCATTTCAAAAACCTATAAATATTCGATCCTTTTGTTATAAAATTAGGTCAATTTATAACCTGCTTTTACTTTATTTGCCACTCTTTGGAGAATCCACTTAGTTAACTTCAAAAGAAAACCTGTCAATTTAAAAGTGTAATTCAAAGCTTCCAGAGTGGTGCTCACTACAGGGGCACTCTGAGTTACGCACCAGTGAAAACGTCAATCACTACAATGGATTCTCATATTTTGCCTGAAGAAGCTTAAGACCATGAGCAAGGCAGTATATTACAATGGGTCCATTCAACTAGGACCAAAATCCCAAGACTACCCTCCACGTTGGAATTTCATGCTAACTTGGAGTTTTAAAGTCCTAACTTAAGCTTTACCACAAACTTTCAAATATAACCTGAGGTTTTAAAAAATATTATCAATCAAAATCTTGAGGGGGCCCTAATATCTGGAATCCATTCCACTTGATCTCAATCTAATGCTGTTTCCTTATCTTGCAGGAAGTATTGCAAACATCTCAAATGCCAGGAATTGGTACCAAGCAGTATTTGCACCAACTTATACACCATACTTGTTTCCATTTATTACTGGTAGTAGGAATGCATCATCAAGGGATGCTTAATTTACTAGAAGGACTCCAGTCCTTGAATAATATGTTTCTAAGTTTTTCAAGTCCGCCTCAGAGCTTAGCAGAAATAATCAGTGATATCATCATTAATAATTGGACCCTTATCAAATAAGTACATCAACAGCTTATTCATCTTGAACATGGGATGTCCAGTTTTGTTGATTTAAAGTTCAAAAAGCGAGTCAAGAAATTCAGAGAGAATGGAGAGAGGGTATTTTAACTCTCTGATAATTTTCAATTGATGGAAGAGGAAACTAAAAACCATCTTTTTAAATTGCAGCAATTGGACTTTTCTTTCTCGTTGCAAAAACACTTTTGCAACCCATTCAATTCAAGACTAAATCTAGTTTGATAATCTCATAGAGGGGATTAGTCTGCGCCCATGTCTGGGAGCAGTTGGGCAAGCAATTCAAGAGGAGCAGGCGGAAGGCCCGCGGCCTCTAACGTTCAAAAACGCCCCAGAGAATCCGGCAGAATAGAAAAAAATCTAAAAAAACTGGCGGTCACAATTTCCCCAGAGATACTCGTGTGGCAAGCATGATGCAACCAGTACATCAACACGCCACATTCCCAGCCACTTTCGTCGGTGGAATTTGGAGCCCATGTGTATCTGGACATCCAAAAAATGGCCCTGTGGGAAAAATTTTGTGAAGATGTACACAAAATTTTCCTGACCGCGGTGTACGTTGCACCTCACTCCATGTCACGCGGTTGGCTGGACCTAGGTTTCGAAAGCAAAATAGCAGCAGACAAGGCTGCAGCAATGCGCATAGTGGTCAACCTCCCCAAAGGGCAACGGGTCATCAAAACTAAATGCACCAGATGGACAAAATCAAACCAAATTTTCCTCACGTTTGACTTTTTGCCTACTATGGTAAAATGTGACATTTTGTAGCAACACCTGAAAGATGGTCTCACCATATATGGCAAAATGCAATCTTTTGAAATGCAACGTTTCACACTGATGCCACACCTGTGCACTGGCAAAGTTTTTGCAGTTCTGACCCCAACTGAGGAGATCGCGAAGGACCTAACCCAAATCCTGCACTCCACCTTTATTGACATCACAGGGCACACCACCCACCCATTCCGGGTAACCGTGGACAGCGCGCCCCCCATTTGTACCCACTGTGATGCATTCGGCCATAAGGCACACGCGTGCCCCATCAAAGAGGGCGTCACATTCCAAGAGCACCCCTCGGTGGCCATGGCCAGTGGAGAGGCGCACTACGAACCAACTGCAAGCACCAAGGAGGCTTTCCCGTGGGGAGCAAAAGGCTACTACCTATTGGTAAAGCCCATCTCCCTGCAGGAGCAGAAGAAGGCCAAGCAGGCCCATAGGACCGTGGCCAAGGAAGCGGCCAAGGTCACCACCACCATCCCACACTCACAACGCCAGGAGGACATGGAGACCTTTGTGGCAGAAGCAACTCAGGAATCCATCACCCAATCAGATTGTGAGGCCTATGCTGAACGGGCCACTCAATCTGAGGATTGATGGGAGATTTGATCTCACCCAATCGCTTCACCCAAGCCCTGGTCAAAACCGACTTGTGACCTATCCCAACCTAAAAAAATTTTTTTGCCCCACTTGGCGGTGCACCGACTTATCTGCACCGCAAAAAATTCGTCTGACGTCAGGAAAACAAAAAGCAAAGGCCAAAGCCAACGTGACTCTTTCCGCAAAAATTAACAAAAACCCTGATAGTGTTGCTGCTAATACCCGCGCTGCTATGAAAGCCCGTGGGGACCTGGAAGAGGCTGGTGGGCCAGGGGGCCCACCCCTCGCACCTAAGGTGCGATGGGGGAAACCTTCACTCTAGGGATGCTGAATATCACCGGACTCAAGGCCTCCCCATCCCGGGCTAGGAAACTGAGTTTTTTACAAAACAATTTACCCGTGGATATCCTGGCCATCCAGGAAACCCACTGTCCACGAGGTTCCGAGGAAGCTTGGAAAACAATACTCCTACCATCCCTATCTTTTTGGTTAAAGCACTGTGGGGTGCTAATTCAGAAAAACAATTTTTTTAAATTTACATCTTCAGAAACATTCCTAAATGACCGAGTGCTCATTGTCACCTTCTCATGGGCTGATGTTGCACACACAATCATCAACATTTATGCCCCAAACAGTGCACAAGAGCATCGGGAATTTTTCTCATTGGTCAAATCCCTCCCGCTACCCCCCAATTCTTTACTAATTGGTGACATGAACTGTTGGCTAACCTCACCAACGGACCGGTGGCCGCCCTCACCCCACGCCCCACAGGGTCACGTAGAACTACGCGTTCTAAAAGCCACCCTTGGGTTAATGGATGCGCTGCCGCGACATGCCCCACTGCTTGAAAACATGACGCGTCCCCACGTCCACAACGGCCAATTAAGGTCCATGACCTGCATCAACCTTATTCTAGCACCAGCGAAATTTCAACCCCACATCTCCCACTTCAAAACAACGAAAATGGAATTCTCTGACCACCGACTGGTCTTGATAACATACCATTTACTCGTCACAGTTGCAAAGGCCCCACATTGGTGCAAAATCCACCCCCCAGAGCTCGCGTCGCCAGGATTTTCCATGTGGGTGGAAGAGGCAACTTTGGCAAAATCGTTTGTTGCACCATTTTGCGCGGACCCCATTTCCACATGGGCAACTTTCAAAGAAGACACCATCCGCCACTATCGCCATCTCTCCTCCAGGCGCTCATGAGCCACATCAGCGGTTATCTCGCGCACGCTGGCAGAATTGGCCCATTTGGAGTCCAACATTCCAGCCACAAGATATAGCCCTGCATGGGGCCAGAAGTGGGCGGAGGCAGCCGCCCACCTCAACACACTTGAAAGGCAACACAAACATCGGGTTTGTGTCCAATACAGGGCCACATGCATCACTAAAGGTGACAAGTGCACCGCATACTTCTTAAAAAAAAATTTTGCACCACGCCAGAGTGTGGCCTGCACACAGGTGCGAAGATCAGATAATTCTATTGTGGACACACCGGCCAAAGTGGCAATCAAAACGCAAAGATATTACTCCGAGTTATACTGAGCTGAACCAATTCAGCCGGCCAAAATGGCGGAATTTCTTGACAGAGCTCATATCCGCACCATTTTCTGATACCCGGAAATAATGAATTTAATTACTCCAAACGAATTATGGCTTACCATTTGCAGTGCGCCAAACTGAAAATGCCCAGGCCCAGATGGCATTCCATATGAGTTCTACAAAAAATATTTTAAATATATATCCCTATTGCAGCTAGCCTCACTCAACCAAAGCCTGTTGGAAACGCGCCTCCTACCAGGAGGACATGAGGCCTTTACGGTCACACTCTTCAAGAAAGGGGATAGGCTAGACTTAGCCAACTGGCGCCCCATTTCTCTAACAAACACAGACACCAAAATTTTAACAAAAATCATGGCTAACCGTTTAGAGACTGTAGCATCTGCTACCATCTCTCCGGAACAATTCAGTTTCATCCCCAGAAGGTCAATTTGGGATAACATGCACTCTGTGGCTAATGTGTGTCAGTCCACAGCCTCTGGGGCACTTGTATTCTTGGACCAACAAAAGGCCTATGATAGAGTAGACTGGGAATACCTTAGGGCCTGCCTCCAACAATTCCGCCTACCTCCCCGCTTCATTAACTGGGTGATGCTGCTCACGGAATCTGCAACAATGGCAGTGCGTGGACCAGGCTTCCTAACAGAAGTAGTCCGCCCTCAAAGGGGCCTGCGACAAGAGGACCCCCTCAGCCCACTCTTATACAACTTCAGCCTTGACCCACTACTGCGAAATGTGAATGCCCAACTCACTGGGGTCCATGTGCCAGGCTAAACCCCAGTCAAGATGATGGCATTTGCAGATGATTGCGTGGTGGGGGTGTCTAATAACAAAGATGCACGCGCGCTTGAAGCCCTCATCCAGGAATATTCCCGGGTAAGCAACGCGGCACTGAACGCCTCTAAAACTGAAATCATCCTCCTTGGTCAGTTTAAGAACTGCTGGGCCCCAGCAAGTTGTTCCCAACCTGGCCCATCTGCTCGCCCACGTCCACGCCTTACTAACTCAAAATACACCGCTCCATTGGTGCTCCCCTTTGTGCCATGACCTACCATAGGACCAGTACGCAATCTGGGCGTGTGGTTGGAGACAGGTGGATATGCGTCAGCAGTAATGGAGTGCCATATACTGGACAACGTGACGAAGCGAATCGCCTCTCTCAGAGCCCACCCTACTACCCTCACTGGCAGGGTTGTTCTTGCCAACTCTATGCTCCTATCCAAAGTCTGGTTCAGAGCCCACGCCATCCCCTTCTCCCCAAGCTTCTTCAAAACCCTGTATGCTTTGCTACAAGGTTGGCTTTGGTCAGGCCGCCCTCCACCAGTACGGCTAGAGGTCATTTTTGGCCCTCATCATCAAGGTGGCATGGGCCTGCTTGACTTCAAAGCCCAGGCTGCCAAGATCCTGGGCACCTGGATTGCAGCCGTCACTGCTCCTACACTCCCATTTCAACACTGGTCCCGCGCGGCCCACTCCAACTTCTCCTGAGCCTTGGGCCTCAACAATCCATCAAACCCCCACTCCCTGATGAAATACCTCGCATCACACACATCAGCCACAGGTCCTCACGGGACCAAAACCCACTACAAACGAATCCTACTCTCCATGCGAAGTGCAGAGTGGAGAATTCATATTAGTGGACATACAACCCGAAGAGGCCGCCCCTCTCCTCAGTTCACAAAAGAGGTACAGGGGCTACCCATCCATGATGGCGTGATCCCCATTCGACCACAAGTCCTATCCAGGGTGGACTACCTGGACATGATGGACATCCCTTATTCCACTGAGACCTAAAAGACTATCTGGAAATACGCACACCATCCTCTGTTGCAGCCTCAAGTCCGCTCCCATGTGTGGTGCTGCCTGAGGCGGGTGTATCGTACAGCTGAGCGCTCTAATGCTTTACACTCATCCTGTGTCGTGTGTGGCCAGTATGGAACGCTGTTTCACCGCCTGGAGAAGTGCCCCACCTCTAAAGTAATATGGCGCGAAGTCCAACGTCTGCTAGGCCAGTATCAAACACATCCCTTCAGTCTGTGAAGAGATATGTTTGCTTCATCAATGGCCTCCCCCTCCCACCCTCCCTTCATGCTCTGATGGTTGCAATCGCCATGTGGACTATCCACACGATTGTCTTGTATGCCATCGCTGGATCCATCCCCACCCTCCCTGAAGCTGTCCACAGATTCTGGTCTCATTTGGTGGATCACTTTCAAGCGTGGATGTTTGGATATTTCCCACCACGTCGCTGACAGCTGGTCTCCTCCTGGTTCCCAGTCTGGTTCATCAAATCAGACCCCTTCCTCCACACGTGCTCAATAGTGGCTACGCCCCCTACACACGTTACCTCCCCCTTCCCATAAGTGGCGTTCCCGCTGGCAACAAGAGATAGCATCGCTTCTCTGGGGTGCCTCCCCTGGTACTAAGTTTTGTCTAGTCTGAGTCATATTCAGAAGTGTCCGTCCCATGGTCGGCCTTTCCCCGCAATAAATTTAAATATAAATTTAAATTTAAATAAATTGCAGCAATTGTACTTAGGAATTCAATTCTGAGTCAACAATTTAGATAAAACCCCCAGAACTATGGGTCCTCCTGGGAGAAGGACCTCATGGCCCACCTGGGGGTGAAGGACCACATGGAACTCCTGGAGCTGATGGACCTCGTGGACCCCCAGGAGTTGAAGTCCCCACAGACCGCCAGGTGCGGATGGACCTCAGGGACCACTGGGTGCTGATGGGCATTCAGGATCCCTTCAACAAATTGACTCTCTATTGAGTATGATGGACCAATTACACGAGCAATTGTATTGAGTGGCAAAGGAGTGTAACTTAACCCCTGACGGGGTACCAATTGACTCACTCTTGTCACTTCAGTCTTTATCCAACGAATTGAATAATCTGGGTAAATTAGCTAAGGACACTGACATCTTGCTACAAGCTTATGAATCTAAAGGAGAGATTCTCCAAGCAAAAATTGAACCATTATAACTTATATACAATGCATAGCAGGAGCATATTTATGAGTTATCACGCAGGTTGGATAAGAAAGTGGGGCATGCTGACCTTAATTGTCAGGTTAGTGAAATCTGTACCAGGGCAATTGGTCAATATCCATAATTTTCTTCCCAAGCTTCAGATTCTAACTCTTGTGTCTCCACTCAATGGGAGAAACCTGGAGTGCATGTGTTGACAGCCAATGCTCCAATGAGTTTTAAGCCTGTGTTTAAAGATAGATACTCTCCTGGGGAAGGCAGCATTATCTCCTTCCTCTATCTATATGAGAAGGCTCTAAGTAAGGCCACAGATCACCAAATGATGAAGTGTTTGCCCAATTGCCTTACTCAATTGGCTCAGGTTATCATGATACCCCACTTAATGACTTGCTCTACTTGGTTTCAGGTCAAAGGAGCGTTAGTCAAAGAATTTGTGAGTGAGCAAACCATATCCACTCAAAAACAGGCTTTTATGGGTATACAGCCCCACTAAAATGAATCAATCAAAGACTTTGCTCGTCAGTTCTATTGGGAAGCACGGACATTGGTTGCATGTGGTTGGTTAAATTTGGATGGCGCTTACTGCAGTTTTGTCTGCTTAATACTTCTAGGACTCAGTTGCAAGTTTACCTTATCATTGTAAAAAAGAACTTCAGAAGTAAATTAGACATAAAGGTGGCCTTGTTGGAATTGCCTCCTCAATTTTCTGAAAACCCCTTACTTATGATGCTCCAGGACATAGTCGCCCTAAAGTTTACGCTGTGCCTGATAATGCTAGAGCAATTCAGTGTAATTACTATCACCGATATTTTCATACTGAGGACCATTTTTATAAAAAAGATGATGAAAAGATAAAGAGGGATAAAACTAATAAGATTTTTCACCTTGATAAGGATATGAGTATGCAACAGGAACATCAAAGCCCTGTAGAGTATAATAAAGAAGAATATTCTTCCTATTACTTGCCCTCCTTGTTAGCTTTATCCTCTCAGTTTGGAAGTACCATCACCCATATTGACTTTCGAGTGAATCAAGTCAACGCCAAAGCCATTATTGACACTGGTTCACTAGTGAATCTCATCTCGTCAAAATTTATCAAGTAGATCAAGTTAAAGCCTGATATTTCTCATTAAGAAGAATATGGCACTTTGGGACCTCAGAGTACTTGGTCAATTATGCTTTTTTGTCACTTCCACTAAAAATCGGGTAATTAACTTTTAAAATCTTTGTAATCATCCTCAACAACTTGAGTTACAACCTACTTTTGGGGACTCAATTTTTATGAGAAATCGATGTTTTTATTAATTAACGTAACTCTTCTCTATCCCTTTTGAGATATAGAGTTCCACTGATTTTATCTGAACATGCTCATACTAGACATCAGTTATGTCTGCTAGAGGGTCAAAAAGATCTTATTTTATTCAATACCATGCTTGAGACCATAAGGTAAAATTACCCCCTACAACGGCGGACATAGAAGAAGGGATGCCTATTTTCTCCCCTGAGAATTTAGTTCTTCCGCCAAAATCTCAGGTAATTGTTAATACTTTTTTACATTTTTCTATTCCCAAAAAGACATTTGTTATAAGTCCAAGGCATTTTCACCCTTTTGATAAAGAACTCTTGCCTTGTCCTGGGGTATTGGATTATGCTTATTCTGGATCGTTATCTGTTTGATTGGCAAACCTTACCAATGATCCAAAAATGGTAGATTGAAAACATCCAATTGCTTATGTCAAGTTATTTTCTTATCTCAAATCTATGATGGTAAACCTTTTGAAAGTTTACAAGACTTTTTGCTGAAAAGTGATAAGAAAATTCTTACTGTGGGGCCTGCGATAGGGAAACACCTCTCTAAAGAACATAAAAACAAGCAATTCTATTATTAGAATAATACTCCAACATATTTGCTAAGCATACTTACAATTTTGATTAAATGAAAGGAGTAAAGAACTCCAATAAAACTGGTGATCACCTTTATATTTGTACCAAGACCTATTATAAGTCTAAAGTGGAGAAAGCACAGGTTACCAAAGAATTCTAATGACTATTGGAGGCTGGATTATTGAAACCCTCCAGCAGTCATTGGGTCTCCCATTGCTTCTGATTAAGAAAAATGATTGTTCCCATCAGGTGGTTATGGATTATCATAGTATGAATGCCATTACTCAATAAGATAGTTACCTTTACCACAGATTAATGATGCCCTTCAGTTGTTGGCTGGCTCAACTTATTTTTCTGCAATGGACTTAGCCAGTGGAAATGGAAAATTGAATTATCCCCAGAATACTGAGCTAAATATTCCCTAATATCCAGTGAGGGTTTAATTGAACCAACCCATATGCCACAAGGGTTGAACAACGCCCCTGCAACTTACCAAAGGGCTGTGGATGGTATGTTACAGTACTTAAAGCTGACCTGTGTTCTGGTATATCTTGATGATATTACCGTATTTTCAATAACATTTACTAACACATTTAGATCATTTAGAAGAAGTTTTTAAACGATTTTGGAATTCTTCCCTAAAACTCAAACCCCCCAAATGTTCGTTTTTTAATTTGAAATGGAATTTTTAGGACACTAGGTATCAGCTAAAGGCATTTGATCCCTCTCAGATAAAATTCAAGCTATTCAACGAATGCTACCTCCAACCTCTCTGCAGGATATACAAGTCTTTCTCAGTATGGTTGGGTATTATAAGCAACTTATACTCAATTTTGCTGTATGGTATGAATCGTTAATCCATATGTTACAAAAAGGATAGCCATTTGAGTGGAGTTTAGATCAGGAACAATCTTTCAATTCTCTGAGAACTGCCTTAACTAAGGCACCTGTTTTAATTCATCCTCAATTTAATAAGCCTTCTTTCTTACATACTAATGCAAGTTGTGGGATCCGCCAATGGATGCCACAAATATCTTGTTTAGAGTGAGTAATTTACCTTATAAATAAAAGTAATGAATAACGCTTTGTTAAAGTTTTCTATTTTTTTATTGTTTAAGCAGGGCCAAACCAAGAAAGGTCCTTTTCTCGATACTAGTATTTCCTATTTAAACTAGTTTGAATTTCAAGACCATGGGTATTTGAGGCAAAAGTATATAAAGCTGAGCCATCCGAATTAAGAAATATAGGTTTTGGCCTATTAGATTGAAAAGAAATAATTAGAGGCAGAACCAACCTGTGTGGTAATAATTTGATGAATTGTATCCAATCACCAGCGAGTAAAATCTTCTCACTTCAGCGGTGGTCAGACTTGTGTGGTAATGATTGGTTAATTTGCACCCTATCATCATCAAGTAAAATCTTCTCACCTTGGCGGTGATCAGACTTTTGTGGTAATGATTGATTAATTTGCACCCTATCATTGTCAAGTAAAATCTTCTCACTATGGCGGTGGTCAGACTTGTGTGGTAATGATTGGTTAATTTGTACCCTATCATCATCAAGTAATATCTTCTCACCTCAGAGGTGATCAAACCAGTGTGGTAATAAACACCCCAAATTTAACCAAGAAGTCAGAGTTACCTATTATTAGTTATTACCTTTTTAAGCTGATTTTTGTTATAAACCATATTTTTTTATCAATAGTTTGGATTTTACTGAGAATCTGCCAAGGTCTTTTTGCCATGGGTACTCAAATCATTGATAACCACAATATTATTGGAATATTGGGCAGGCGATAGGCCAATCATGGTAGCAGATTTGGGGGCACTCGTACCTCCAACATTCTTTTTCTTAAGTTGAGAAGGAGATTGTCTGACACAAGTAATGTTGCTATCAGGGCTATCTTATCTCAGTGTGATGAAGAGCAGAATGATCATCCTGTCACAGTTTTTAGCAAAACTTTGTCTAAGGTTGAATTAAATTACAGTATAACTGAGCTGGAGTGTTTGGATGTAATTCTAGCAATTAAGCACTCCCATCCCTTACTATATGTTAACCACTTTATTGTTATTACCAACCATTCTTTTTTAAGATGGTTGCAAAATATGAAGGATCCTGACTGGTGATTAGCCTGATGGGCTCTAAGATTGAAAAAGTACGATTTTTCCATTGTTCATTATTGGGTACTCAACATCAAAATGCTGATGATCTGTCCTAACTACCTATACTGACCTTGTATTTGGGAACTGAAGAACGCCTATATAATCTCATTGGATAAACTGAGTTGTGGGATCAAGATTCTGAATTAGATAGAGCCTTCCTAAAAACTATTACCAAAGATACCATTATTTGGGAAGGAGCTTTGTATAAGAAGGTCAAATTCAAGTGGTTGCCCTTTCTACACCCAAATTCAAGATACCACGCTATCATGGAAGGACATGAACAGGTAGGTTATAATGGGTTAAAGAAAACTCAGGAGTGGTTGAAAACCCAATATTATTAGAATAATATGACTGAAACCATTCAAGAGACCCTTAACTCGTTTCTCATTTGTAAAAGTCCTGGTATGACCAACCCTACTTATCAGCATCAAGTAATCCCACTAACTAAGGCATTTGAAGTGGTAAGTATTGATGTGGTAGGGACTTTTCCTTGAGGATTTCATGGACTTCAGTACATTATCATGGCTGTCAACCATTTAACTAAATGGGTCAAGGCCATATCTATTGCCTCTCCATCTGCTAAGACCACTTTGCTATTCCTGTACCAGCACATTATTGCTCAGCGTGGGTGTCCCAAAGCCCTTAAGTTAGACAATGGGACTAATTTTTACCTCGCATCTCTTACAGGAATTATTTAAATTGTTCAATACTGCTCAACAATTTGTTGTTCCTTATTACATCCATTAATGGGGCTATTGAACCAGTCAATGGAACTTTAGTTTTGATTTTAAGGAATTTGGCCTCAACTGACCCATCTTAGGTGGAACTTTTATTTAATAGTGCTTTGTTTGCATATTAAATAGGTTATCATCATCATGATGTCACCTTTCAAATGTATATATGGGCGAGATCCCTCATTCCCTTCTAGTGTTCAGGCAATAATCAAAGAAGGCATACCAGAAAGCTCTGATTTAATTATAAAAAATCTGGCTGATGAGGTTATTTTGTCTTCAAGCTCAAGCCATGAAATTGATTGAAGTAACCGCTAAAAAGTAGACTCAAAGAAGCAATAAACATAAACCTGCTCTCCTGAATATTAAATTTGGGGATTATGTTATGTATTATCACTCCCAACCTATTGGGCAAACCATTAAATTCAGATCCAACTGGTCTGGTCCATATCATTTTATATTCCAAAAGGGACTAGAATACTCAATTGTTCATGTTGATACTAGTATAGTAAACTGTATTCACCCCAGATTTTTGAAAATCACCTGCCTCTGTAATCAATATTGAGGGGGAAGTGTCAGGATTTCTCCAAATTCTCTTGTTTCCAAATATTTGAATCCAGTATTCCCCCAGCAATATCAGAAGGGAGCGTAATTCATCTAAATATATCAAGTTTAATAAGAATGATCAGTCTCATCCCGATCAGGGGATAGAAGATTGGTTGCTCTTTGATTAATTATCTTGGTTAGATCCCAAACCATTTCAAAGCCTATAAATATTCAATCCTTCCAATAATAAAAATTAGGTCGAGTTATAACCTGCTTTTACTATATTTGTCACTTTTTGGATAATCCACTTAATTAACTTCAAGAGAAAACCTGCCAATTTGAAAGTGTAATTCAAAACTTCCAGATGAAGCAATATACAAAAACCAGTTTTTCCTGAGCACCAGTTAGGAGACCTTGTTGTCATGGTCTGATGACATGATTGATGGGACCAACCCTAAAGATAAAGCTAGTCGTCAGGAGGCTAAAAAGGTGAGGTTAGCAGGCCTTCAAGACCTCACACATTCCCTAGACCAGTGCTGGGTTCAGGATAGATATGCCCATGTCAGTCTAGGAGATGTGTACAACGCTCAGCCCTGTTCAATGGCAAAGGCGTTAAAACAAACTAGTTTATGCTTAATATTAAGGTTCAGTTTGGTTAATTGTCAAATTAGGTTTTGAAACCCATTCATCTTTTGAACTTTGAGATTGGGTCATACATGCATCCAATTGAAAACTTGAGTTTGGGAATTCTCGAGCTATTATATTCAGGCTGATGGAAGCATGCGCTTTTTGGTGCACTTAGGCTTAGTAACACTTACACCAACAGTCAATTTCCATCTAATTGTTTAATTATATTCCTTCAAGACTAAATTTCCTCATTTTTTATCGTCCTTTCAATTTCCCCATTTGTTTATTGTGTTTTAAAATTTATGGTTACTAGAGCATACCTGTGCTTGGACCTCCTCAAGGGGGTTTTTAACAACGTTGACCGTCCTATTATCACTTAAGTATATACAAGATTAAGTGCACCGTTGGGCCCCACTTGGTTCCCTCCAAACTGAGGCCCCAAATCCCCCAGCACTTATCTACGCTTAGTTGTGAGCTTCCCCGTGTAGCCCACCCATATGTCCTTGTTTATTTGTTTTAAACTACTTTAAACCGCGGTATACAATCTTGCACAGGGTTACTTTGGCTCTGGCGCCCTTTGCGGTGCCCCTTTTACCATAATCCTGACAATGAGTTTCTTAGATATGTGGTTGTGCACCGCGCGCCACCTCTCTGGGAACTGGAAAGTTATAGACACTCTCTTGTTAAATATCCTATTCTACCATAACTGTCCTGGAGTCCAGATTTACAAGCTTAATATACTATGGTTAAGCCCTTATTGAGCGATCTATCATCAAGGGCTAAAATATTCAATTGCCTCTATCAAATCAGGCTCAGTTGAAATTAAGTTCACACTAGATTTCTATAAAGCTATGACTCTCTTCATCAAGATCTTGAAGGAGGAATTTTTAGAAATAATGGGAGTCAACTGATATGGGTGAGATTCAAATGCAAAATAACTTCAACATGGCCAATAGAGTTCCACTGTTTTGAAAGACATCAAAACTGTTAAGGACACTGAACTCCTAAACATGTGATTGTGATCCCAAACCCTTTCTGAATCCTCCAATTCTTCTGAAAAAATACCTCTATTATTACACAAATCAGAGATTTGTGTGTGTCAGATGAAGGTAATCAAACCAAATCTGATGAGATAGACAAAACTATTATCAGTGATAGTCCCTGCCTAAATTTAAAAGCTTTTGATATTAGGGATCAACCCCAACTGGTGCAATTGAATATTACTTATCCAGAACCCTCTGATATTGGGTTTAAATCTGATCTATGCATCGATCAAATCCTACTTAAATGATGTAACCAGCATGCTTAAGAAACCCTGATTGGTAATGAGTATAGATCTTGGCTCAAAATGCTTGGAGATTACTGAGAAAATCTCCTTTATTTCCCATATAATGATATTTCTAAGCAAATAAACGAGACTCTTTTGCCATTTACTGTATTTGTCCCAAACTCTATTCATTTAGAGAAGAAAAACATCTTTAGTAAAGAAAAGGTAAAACAAAACATATCGCCCAGGAACTTTGGGTCTCTTGGCCCCTGAAATAAAGAACAAGTGGTTTAACGCCCCATGTCTTAACAAAACTAGTGCTTTCTGCCAGGTATACCCTGATTTAATGATGAAATTATTACAATTGAACAATAATGATTTAGCTTCAGATCCCTTTTTGGATCATATTTTTTCTTTGGAAACATGGAAAATTTAAACCACTGTGATACGTGGCTTGGAGCAAATAATGCTCACCATCAAGCAACACCAACTCAAACGTTAAGATGCAACTATAAATTTAAAAACGAAATTAGGCATTAACTCCGCTTGTTACCACAAAATCAGCTCTTTATGACACTCATAATTTGGTAGATTTAATGGCAAAAATATCAAAGATCTTTGAATTTAAGTGGACGCTCCATATCCTCACATATATTCATGTGATACCAGATCCTCTTTAAGTGAAGGAGCACCCCCAGTGTCAGTTCATGTCGTTCAGCTTCTAACCCCCCTAAAACTCCCAGTGGCATGTTAAAACCTCCGTTTAAAAAGAAGTACGTCCCAGGTGAAGGAAGCATTTTCTCTTTCCTATTTCGTTATGAAAGTGCTATGGAAGAGGCCACCAACAACCAACGACTAAAACACCTAACAAACTGTCTTAGCGCATAGCTAAAGACATTATGGTACCTCATTATATGCATTGCTGTACTTGGAATGACTCCAAGACTGCCTTGCTTTACAAATTTGGGAGAAACCTAACTTTATTTATTAAAAGGCAAACTTTATGGGCATAATCCTTAATTGTGGAGAAACTTTGACTGAGTTTTCTCACCAATTGTATCTTAAGGCTCAAACGTTGGTCGCTGGAAATTGTCTTACATCAGATGATGCTATCACTGCCTCATTCTCAGCATTTATATAATATACCTAATATTCTATTCTATTGTATAGCGGTGAAGTCTAGCTTGACGTCTGTTGGAATTTTTGCCCATATTTCCAGCCTGCTAGATTACCAGGAATCACTAGGGGATATTTCCCTAATGTGAGGTAAATCAAAAATTGGTGGACCCTAATTTTGGAGTAACTATGTCTGGAGTATTTTGGGATATTTACCTGGTCTTATCCATTGGGGATCAATCTGGATGAATGCTTAAGATCTTGTCAGGTGGAGTTGCCGATAAAATAGGGGCATCTGATAGTGATTAACTATCAGGTGTACTGATTGGGATCAGTCAGGTTTCATCACCAACTGATTGGAATGTAAGTAGTAAGTTGTGAGGTGAGTGTTGCCGCCTGAAACTAGTGAATCAATCAGTTGGTTTATGACCTGCCTTTATGAGTGGTAAGTCCCATTACCTAAGCAGGTTGCTAGCCAGATATGGTTGGTCCACTTGGATTGAGAGGGAAATGTTAGGGACACGTTTTCTGAATCTTTCCATTTAGGTCTTGATGATGTCCAATGACAGAATCCTAGCTAGGATAGGGGAGACCATCGCTTCCAAGATGAGGATGGGTGATTCAATGTCAATGGCTGCTGTTTCATCGAAGAGGTATCAACCAAGGGTTGGATGACTAAATCCCTACTATAAATTCCCTAGAATTCACTCATTAAGAACAGCTAGATAATGCTACAGATGTACAGTTCTATAGTTTTTCATCGTGTATATAGTTTAAGAGTAAACTTTATCAGCTTTCAATGCTTTATTCTTCTCAAGGATACTATTTGCTGTGTGCGATAATTGGGAGACTCTTTTAAAGAAAAGAGTAAAAACTGAGTGGGTATCTAGAGAAGAAGGAGAAACAATTGGGGATTGCTGCCAACTGTGTGTTGGACCAAATAGACTGTCACCAGGGAATCTCAGAAAAGATTGGGTTGGACAGAATGAGGGAATGAATCCCTTTATCAAGACATCTCAAGTATTTCAAGAGGGAATACTGGCTGAGCATTGGGCTGAGATCTAAGAATTCTACTCAGCTACGGATAATAGTCATCATACTATTATTAATTGATAATATTAAATACTATACAACGTGGACAGATTGCACAAGAACTGAACCTTTGCAGTAATAGTTTTAGGGTTATTTTCCAATAGCAACCAGAAACTATATATTCTACAAATTGGTGCTCACTACAGGGGTATAGTTGAGTAGAAGATCTTATAATGATGTCATATAAAGATGAGTTATGAAAAATATGGATGGAGTTAGACACCACAAATCAGAATCCCTAAACTCAGCGGATCATTGGGAATTCGCAGCCTTAGAAGAACGAGTCACCAAGGTGGAGGAAGGGATCAATATTGTTATGAGTTTTAGGGAATGAGTTACTTGGGAAAGTAACTTCGTTAAAGAAGAAAGAAGGTGACCTAATTCAAGAGGTCTTATTTCTAAAAACAGAGCGAGAAGCAGATTGCGTTTGTTTGAGAAAGTTCAGTGCTGATATAGAGTGACTGATCAAACAGGTCAAGGAATTTAAAACTCACAAATGCTATTGTGAGCCAATTGTGGCAAGCGAAGCTGAAGAAAGAAGTCCTCATATGATAATTGGGAAGTTGAATACCCAAGAAACATGCTGCCCACTTTTGCTGTCATTTCAGAGATGATGCCCAAAGTCACTCCCCAAGTGAGCTGAGTGTCTGAACCTAAAGAATTGGCTAGAGATAACTATGAGTTATTTAATGCAACACCAAAATTGCTGACGTTTCATTGAAAAAACACCCCAGCGTTTTTCCAACTGTTTGATTAACCATGTATGGCTATGGTGATTTTCAAAGGGCGTTGATGGTCATGAATTTCCTAGGCACTGACTGTCAGAAATTAATGTTATCCCGCTTGGAGGGGGACAGTTGATCATATGCGGAGGCCAAGGTGGCCATCATGAAGGAATTTGTGAGTATGATGTGCATATCGAAGCACAAACAGGAGTTTATGGGAATCCAGTTCCATAAAGATGAGTCTTTAGCAAGCTTTGCGGATTGATTCTACCAGGAGTTACAAATCCTGGTTGGAGCAAAGGTAATGGATGAAAATGCTAAAATCGCCTTACAAGTGGCCCTTCAGCCCTATCACAATTTTCACCACATGATGTCTTCCATGTTCACGATGAAAATAACTACCTCTCAAATGGTAGATAATTTTTAATTTTGGGAGCAACCTTTGATGCCCCAAACAGAAGTTTCAAATCAATCTGGTGCACAATTCAAATCCCACAAAGGGGAACAAAGGTGCTAAAGAGATGAACAACTAAACTGTGCTGGGGAATAAGCCTGAAGCATCCAGATGGATAAATAAGAAAGAAAAGGTCTGCTACCAATGCGGTGGGTTAAAAACATTTCGCCATAAACTGCAAGAAGCTGAAGTACTAATTCAACGTGGTCCAGGCAAAAGAGTCATCTGCCACCAAGGAATTGGGAAAAGGGTCCACAGCCTAGATGGGGAACAGTTTAGAGCTGCGGAGAATCCTGTTCCTCCTGACATCATGAATGAAGAAACTGATATCAGTGATGTGTAAATGGATAAAGATTTACAGGATCAACTGTATCAAGTGGTCAATTTAGATGTAAATGCAGTGACGAGATCCGAGGCAAAGGTAATTGACCACAAGATAATCAAGGAAGTTGCCCAGCCATATGCCCAACAACTGACAGACAAGATTCATGAGCCAATAATTCCAAAGAATTTTCTGAAGTCCAATTAGTTGAGGCTAATTCATTGATCCCCTCAGCGCAATATAGGAATTGTTTCCTGATTAATGGTGCAAATTATTCACACCCTCAATTTGGCTATTAACGCCGCTATACACCCAGTAAACATTATATTACAATACTCTGAGTGTAAGTATGTAGACATACAAGTGAATAAAGTACAGGTGAGGGCAATTGTTGCCAGAAGAGCACCCATTGACATTGTCTCGACCAAGTTGGTGAAGAGGATGAAGATTTTGCCGGACTTGAAACACAAGAAGGAGTACAGGACAGATGGGCCAAATACCACCATCTCCTGTGGAGCGTATAGCGCTTTTCCACTATGACGCAGGTCCTTAGTGGTATCTGCACCAGAAATAGGTTTGGCCAACCTAACTATGACATTCTGATTGGGACAGAATTTCTATGCAAGTACAGAGTTAAATGTAACTTTGAGGATAATACGTTGACCATATTGGAACAGACGTTACCATTGGTATATCAGAAGGATGGTGAAGCTCTGCTGAATAGGAGAAACAACTTCATCAATTTAAAATACAATGACAGCATTGTCCCAATTCATTACCAATTGGTTGGTCAGAAGCGATGAGAAATGCTGACAGAAATCCTGGAAAACCATGAATTTCATTGAGGATCAAGAATGAGAAGACCCTACTGCCATATTGCAGATGATAGTCGACATAGGGTTGACATTGGAGATACCTGAGCTGTTGTATGGGGAGGTTGGAAGCCCCTGGAAAAAGTTTGGAGTAGAGCCTTGGGTGGCTCCTGGGATAATTATGCCGGGCCATGGAGAAATTTGAGTTCTCCTCGAAAATTTAAGTGAAAACCCGATGAAGATTAGGAGGAATTAGATCATTGCATTTGTTCATCTAATCCTGAAGCCAAATTGAGAAGATTGCACAATTTTTGGACTCTTGATGAGATGAGATTAATGGCTGGTGTTACTGAGAGTATCAACCTTATGGTTGATTGAGAGCAACTCACTGATCTGATGGAAGGCCAGCAATAGGAGGTGCTCAAATTGTTTAAAAAAGTATCATGAAGTATGTGATCAGGATGACAAAAATTTGGGATGTGTGAGAGATGTGATCCACAAGTTCAACACCAGCGAAAATTCTCTGATGTAGATGAGAACAATTCGATGGTCAAAAGTGGCAAAAGTGGTAGTGGAAGATGAAATCAGCAAATTTAGTGAAGCATGGGCTTCTAGTTCCATCGTCAAGTCCCTTGGCGAGTCTGATTCTAAACATGAAGAAAAAGGATAGCTCCAATCAGGTAGTGACCAACTACTGAAAGCTGAATAAGATTATGAAGAAGGATTCATATCCCCTACCAAGAACTGATGATGTACTAGATCGATTGGGAGAAGCAAAGTATTTCTCTGCAATGGATTTGATCTCAGGATATTAGCTAATCAATTTTTAAAAGAAGACCAAGAGAAAAGTGCGATTATTTCCATGCAGGTGCTATACCAACCGAGAGGATGCCCCAGGGTCTATGCAATGCACCTGCAACGTTCCAGAGGGCCATGGACGCTATACTGAGCGACTTGAAGTTGTCGTGTGTCCTGGTATACTTGGACGACATCAATGGGTTCAGTAGGACGTTTATTGATCACCTACACCACTTGGAAAAAGTATCAAGAGACTGTCTGCGGCAGACTGAAGATTAAGCTGAGGAAGTGTCACTTCTTCAAAAAAGAGTTGGAATATCTGAGGTTCATGATCAACTCTAGTGGATTGCAGCTGAAAGCCTAGAAGATAGAAGCCATAGAATAGATGGCTGTGCTGAAGAGTGTCTGAGACATCCAAGTGTTTCTTGGGATGGTCAGATACTACAGAAGATTTATTTTAGGATCTTGCCCAAATAGCTGAGCCCTTATTCCATCTGTTGAAGGATCTGAAAAAAGGATTTGTATGATATAAGAAGCGCAGGAATCCTTCAATGAGCTACGCCAGTACCTAATAGATTCTCCTATTTAGAAATATCCAAATTTTGATGAGAGCTTAATATACAAACCGATGCTTTGTTGACAGCAATTGGCGCTGTATTAAGTCAAGTAGACAAATTTGGGGGCGAACATCTGGTTGCATATGTGAGCTGGAAACTCTCAGCCGCTGAGAAGAACTACACTATAACTGAGCGTGAATGCCTTGTGGTTATTTACGCCTGTAAGAATTTTCAGGTGTACATCCATGGAACACACTTTAAAGTGGTGACAGATCACTCTTCGTTGCGTTGGCTCCATAATTTGAGAGAACCAGAAGGTCAAATGGACTGATGGGCACTTAAGCTACAGGATTACAACTACGAGATTGTCCACTGCTGGGGGCTTCTCACCAGAATGCAGATGGCTTATCTTGGATACTAATGGTCCAGATGGTATACCTTCAGGCGGTGAGTTATTCCAGAGAATGGTCAATGGAGAAATCGGGACCTAGCCCTGAGAAATCCAATCTGTGTTTTGGAAAGCGATGGAAAAACCAAGAGCATGTATGGACAAGTGTTTTAGACAATTAATGGGAAGCAGTTATCATTCCTGAAGCTGTCAGAAAGAGCAGCTATCATTCAAGCAGCTCATAAGGTTGTCAGGCATGGAGGCCTGAGAAAAATGACTGATCATTTTTGCCAGTATTACTACTGGGAGTCAATCAACTACAATGTCGCCAACTATCTAGATTGTTGTGTGGAGTTCCAGCTGCACAAGCCACATAAGAATACAACTGGATACTGACTGGTCTGCCCTGGATTTTCCTGGCATATGGTGTCCATTGATTTGTTGGGACCACTGACGATGAGCACAGGGGGAGTCAAGTACATAATAGTTGCTATCGACCATCTGATGAAATGGGTCAAGATGAAGGCCCTGGCGAAAGTAGACACTACCAGCACCGCGAATTTCATCCTGGATCAAGTAGTATATCAACATAGATGCCCACAGATCCTGCTTATCAATAATGGGACAAACTTCACATCTCATATGATCCTGCGACTGAATGAGATAATGGGGACCAGAGGAGTCATGTCTGTACCCTACCAGATGGTGACAAACGGACTGGTAGAATGGGTGAATGGAATGCTGGCCACGACACTAAGGAAGCTGGTTGCAGGAAGAACTTCTGCGTGGGGAAAATGCATGAGTTTGGTGACGTTTGCTTACGACATCAGTCATCATATGGCAATGGAAAACGCCTTTTGAGTTGTTATATCTGAGAAAGGCCACGTTGCTGCCAATTTTATATTCAGTGGTGGAACCAACATTGGGGATGAGTTCTTATCAGTCTTGAACCAACTGACAAATATCCTTATTGAGATGCAATTGCAAGCATTCAATACTACGTTGAGAAAAGGATACAAGAGAAATTGACAGATGATAATAACTGACTGGCCTTAGCAGAATGTCAAACAGGCGAAAGAGTTGCCTATTGCGATATGAATGGTTTCAGAAGAAGAAATAAACTAGATGCATTGTTTTTGAGTCCATTTGAGATTATAGCAAAAACGTTGACTGACTCCTACTCCATCAAGAATCTCTTGGATGGAAGAGTTGTAAGTCAAGTCCATGCTATTTATTTGAAGCGGTGGATCAATGAAAAAATAAAATAGTTCTAAAAGGACTGATGAATCATTAAGATGATCATGTCCTGATGATTGGGTCAAGTCCGAAAAAAGGACCTCTGACTCATAGAAAACTGGTAGGTTTAAGTACTTAGGACCCAGTTTGGGGAAAAAAATAAAGAAAGATGGACCGCTGAACTGAAACAAGGTCAAGTTCCATGTAAAAAAAGAAGAAGAAAAAAATAAAAGATTGATAAAAGATATGAAAAAAAGGTTATAAACTGCATAGAAAAAAACTGATATATTTTTATAATTATTATTTTTATTGATTATCCTCAATATGGGGATGGTTCCGCCAATGTCGCCTCTTGGGGGAGGGAGGATGGATCGCAGTAGGAATAAATAGTCCATCAAAATCAATGTGAGATTGGATGCCAGTGAGGACTAGACCTACACGAAACCAAGTTCTTTGAGCATACACAGATCCCTTCGAGAAAGCAACTAGGGAAGGGAAATTTAAACGTCAGAAGAAGCCAATCATGAAACCTTAGAGCAAGGAGGGAAGCAACAGTATAGAAAGAGGCAGTCAGCAAATAACCCTGAGTAATCTTGATATGGTACTGGAGCCAGAGACTAGCCTTGAGCGCCTGACGACAGGCTTTGTCAAAAACACTGGACATATGGGCCAGCAGCAAACAAGAAGTACTGGATGGGGGTTGCTGAATCATACCCCCTACTAAAGCCATCAGTAGAAGATACTTATGGGAAGCACCGGAGACAAGATAATCATGCAAGGAGCGAATGGCATCCTGCAGGAAACAATTATGGGCTTCTCAGAAGCTGAAGCTGAAGGACCAATGGAACCTGGGGGAGGCTGGAAGCTTTGTAGACCAACTTCGAAGAACTTGGCTGGCAAAGCAAAGAGCATAAGTAGCGATATCCCAATCTAGGATGTTCTCAAGATTGGAGGGATTCAGCACTAAAGATAAAGCCTTGGTGACTTGGGCCTGTAGTTTGGCATAGGGGAGTCTTATATGAATACAGTTACCAATGGTAAGCTCGGTAGCTAAGACAGTGGGTTTGTAGTATTGTCTGAGTCAGAAGAGGAACTCAGGAAGCAAGTCCAACCCAGCAAGAAAGGAGTAACCAAGAGCAAAAGGAATAATTTCAGGAGCATTTTGATGATGTTTGGTGCATCTGTGAAAGAAGCTAAATCCGGAGAGTTTTGAAGTCCAATCTGGAATTGACAACAGAGGAAGAATTGGCTGAGAGTTGTTCAAGATTATTGGAAGCCTGATTTTGGAAGTATTGGTTACCATTTCCAGTAATTTAATGGAAGGACTAGCCACTGGTGCCAGACTAGGCTTATGAGTCCTAGAAGGACCATAGAAGAGGTTCTGTCATGCATCCTGACTCATCTGCTGGAAGAGCCTAAGATCTAGATCAGACAAACTATTTAGTAGCTGTTGATACCGTGACTTAGAAATCACTTATGAGCTGGATGAGAGTGGCAATGTCAGACTTATATGAAAGTGAACATTATGCACTCTAAAATCCATTAAGCTCTATTTCGGAGTAATTAATCTCAAAATTAATGGGATAAGCTCTCCAAGAGAATATTTAAGAATGACATGAGCTAAGAGGCTATGAGAGAAATAACAAGAACGAACATAAATAAGTATTTTTAATTGGGCTGCAAAACAAACATTGATGGCAAGAGTCTCCTGTCTAGGACAAGGAGAAAATCAGAAAATTTAGGTTGCCAGACCAAGAATCCTGAATATGACAGTGGGTCATATGCCCTGATGGGGAAAATCCTGGGACTAATATCGTCACAATTAATTTGATCATCCTGGCACAACAGTATATCGTGGGTACTGTACTCTGAGAAGGCAGTAGTGATGAGGAAGAGGAAGAGCGCCTTATGCCAAAGGTCATACTGAGCAGAGTTGAGTATTAATGATCATACTCTGCTAGAGTCAAGGAAGTATTTGACTGAGTGTCCAAAGCGGTGTTCTCATGACCTGATCCTTTTCTCGCTAAAAATCTAGGCAAGAGAGGGGATGTGTTGGGATTTTTGCTCATATTTCCGCCTGCTAGATTACCAGGAATCAATAGGGGATATTTCCCTAATGTGAGGTGAATTGAAAATAGGTGGACCCTAATTTCAGAGTAACTATGTTTGGGGGATTTTGGGATATTTTCCTGGTTGTATCCATTGGGTATCAATCTGAAAGAATGCTTAAGATCTTGTTGGGTGGAGTTGCTGATGAAATAGAGACATCTGATAGTGATTAACTATCAGGTGTACTGATTGGGATCAGTCAGGTTTCATCCCAACTGATTGGGAATGTAAGTAGTAAGTTGTGAGGCGAGTGATGCCGCCTGCAACTAGTGAAACGATCAGTTGGTTTGTGATCTGCCTATTGGGATTTTTCCCCATATTCCCACCCTGCTAGATTACCTGGTATCGCTAGGAGAAAATTCCCTAAGACAAAGTGAATTGGATATCAGTTGACCTGAATTTTGGAGGAACTAGGTTTGGGGATTTTAGGATATTTGTCTGGTCATATCCATCAGGGATCAATCTGGATGAATACCTAATATCTCATTGGGCGGAGCGGCTGACAAAATAAGGGCATTTGATAGTGATTAACTATCAGGTGTACTGATTGGGATCAGTCAGGTTTCATCCCAACTGATTGGGAATGTAAGTAGTAAGTTGTGAGGCGAGTGATGCCACCTGCAACTAGCAAATTGATTGGTTGGTGAAGTGACCTGTCATAATGGGTAAAAAGTACCAGTATCTAAGCAGGTCGCTAGCTAATTATGGTTGATTCATTTAGATCAAGAGAAAAAATGTTAGGGACACATTTCTGATTTTTTCCGTTTGAGGTCTTGAGGATGTCCAACGTCAGAATCCTAGTCAAATGGGAAAGACCATCGCTGCTGAGATGAGGAAGGGTGATTCAACAGCAACGGCTGCCATTTCATTGAAGAGGTATCAAATGAGGGTTAGACGGCCAAATCCCCTATAAATTACCTAGGATTCACTCTAATAAAATATAGACATAAATATATACCTTTATATAGATAAAAAACATATACATTACTATTTTAGAATATTATTAGTTTTATGGTAGATTTGGTAGTAGAAAGACTATCAGCATCTAGCGTGAAGATTCCATCTCAAGGATATTATTGCAGAAGGCAATAATTAGTAGACTCTCAGAGAAGAGTAGAGATTTGAGTGGGGATCTAGAGATGAAGGGAACCACGGCTAAGAAATTGCTGCCAACTGTGTGTTGGGCCAAAGGAGACTGTCATCAGAGGATCTTAAAAAAGATCGAGTGGACAGGATTACAGGGAATAAATCCCTTCAAGTACAATATCAAGTATTAATCAGAAATACTGGCCAGAGCGTTGGGCCTGAAAATAATTCTAACTCAACTATGGATAATAATCTCTATACTATTATCAGAATATGTATATTCTACAACGCGAGATGCACAAGGAAACCAAACATGTGCAGTAGAGATTACTAGGGTTGACCTCCAATAATCAACCCAATGGAGTAAATTTTTACAAGTTGGTGCTCAATACAGGGGTAGTTGAGTAGAAGAATTTATCCAGAATGTCATACAAAGAAGAGATGCGCAAGTTGTGGACTGAGATCGCCACAGTGAACCAGAACGCCTTAAACTCTGCGGACCACCAGGAGTTTGCGGCCTTGGAAGAATGAGTAACCAAGGTGGAGGAAAGAGTTGATAATGTAGCCAACTTTGGGAACGAGTTACTTGACAAAGTGAACTCGTTGCAGAGAAAGAAGGAGACCTCATCCAAGAGGTCCTATTCATAAAAACGGAACATTAAGCGGATCGTGTTCATTTAAGAAAATTTGATGCAGACATTGAGAAGTTAATGAAAGAAATAGAGAAATTGAAAGCACACAGAAGTGCAAGTGAATCTGACATGGCCAATGATGCTGAAGAAGGAAGTCTTCAAATGATACTTGAGAAAATGAATACCCCAAGAAATATGCCGCCCACATTAATGCTATTTTGGAGATGATTCATGATGTCACTCTGAAAGTGAACTGAGTAGCCAAAGCAAGAGAATCAGCCCAAAATGACTTGGAGGAATTCAGAGCAACCCCTAAATTGCCTACACTCAATCGGGATAACGCCCTAGTATTTTTCTGACTATTTGAAATGACCATGAACGGATACTGGGATTGTCAGAAGGCGTTGACAGTCATGAACTGCTTGAACACAGATTGCCAGAATCTGGTGTTACCCCACTTGGAGGGGGGCAGCTGGTCTTATGCTGAGGCTAAAGTGGCAATAATGAAGGAATTTGGCAGTATAACCCGCATGTCAAAATGCAAGCAAGACTTTATGGGAATTCAATTCCATAAAGATGAGTCTCTTGCAAGCTTCGCAGATTGGTTCTACCAGGAATCGCAGATCCTGGCCAGAGTGAAGGTGTTAGATGACTTTGATGCAAGAATCGCCTTGCAAGCAGACTTTGGCCCTATCGCGATTTGCAACAAATGATGTCTACTATATTTTCAACTGATAACTACCTCGCAAATGGTAGACAATTTAAAGAATTTGGGAGCAACGTTTGATGCATTGAATAGAAGCTTCAAGTCAAATCTGGTACAAATTTTAAATACCATGAAGGGAGGCGATGGAGCAAAGGAGACTTTTTACTGAACTGTGCTGGGGAATAAGCCTGAGGATTTTAAATGGTTAAACAAGAAAGAAAAGGTCTGCTTCCAGTGTGGCGGGAAAGGGCATTTCGCTGCACACTGCAAGAATCCAAAGGATCAAGTTAATGTGGTCCAGGCTAAAGAGACAGCAGTAGCCAAGGATTCAGGAAAAGGTCCCGCTGCCTAGACAAGGAACAGTCTAGAGCGGTGGAGAAACCTGTTCCTCCCAATATTATGAACGAAAAAATAGATATTAATGATCTGTTTGTGGATGATGAGCAGGATCAAATATATCAAGTGGTAAACATGAACATAAACGCCGTGACTAGAGCTGGGGTGAAGAAGAACACCCCAAGATAGTTCAGGAGGTTGCTCAGCCATACGCCTGACAACTGGCGGAGAAGATTTGAACTGCCAAAAATCAAGATGAGTTAACCAATGTTCGCTTAGATGAGGCCAACCTGTCAATTCCCTTTGCACAATTAAAAAATCGTTTCCTGAATTATCAGCGCAGATCATTAATACCCTAGATTCAGCTAATAACGTCACAATTCACTCAGTAAATACTCTATTACAATACTCTGAGTGTATGCATATAGATATTCAAGTGAATCGAGCAAGGGTACAGGCAATAGTTGACAGCGGAGCACCCATCAACATTGTGTCAACCAAGCTGGTGAAGAAGATGAAGATCTCTCGGACTTGGAACACAATAAGGAATATGGGACAGCTGGGCTGAAAACCACCGTTTCCTGTGGAGCGTATAGTGTGCTGCCACTACAATTTGGGTCATTGATGGTATCCACGCCAGCAATAGTTTTGGCGAACCAAAACTATGATATCCTGATCAGAATGGAGTTTCTGTGGAAATATGGAGTTAAATGTAACTTCAAGGATAATATGTTGACCATATTGGAACAGACGTTACCATTGGTATATCAGAAGGATGGTGAAGCTCTGCTGAATAGGAGAAACAACTTCATCAATTTAAAATACAACGACAGCAATGTCCCAATTCATTACCAATTGGTTGGTCAGAAGCGATGAGAAATGCTGACAGAAATCCTGAAGAACCATGAATTCCATTTAGGATCAAAAAGGAGAAAACCATACTGGCCAGATCGCAGATGATAGTTGACACAAGGTTGACTTTAGAGAATCCAGAGTTGTTGTATGGAGAAGTCGGAAGCCCCTGGAAGAAGTCCAGAGTGGAGCCTTGGGTGGCTCCTGGGATAATTATGCCGGGACATGGAGAAATACAAGTTCTCTTGGCGAATTTAAGCGAAAACTGATGAAGATTAAGAGAAAATTAAATCATTGCGTTTATTCATCTAATCCCAATGGCAGAATTGAGATAACATGATTTTGGGTCTCTCAAGGAAATGGGATTACCAGTTGGAGCAGCCAAAAGCATCAACTTATTAGTTGATTGAGAGCAGCTCGCAGATCTTCCAGAAGGGCAGAAGGAGGAGGTGCTCAAATTATAAGAGATTTTGGGAAGTATTCTCTCAGGATGATCATGATTTGGGATGCATACAAGGCATAATTTACAAAGTTGACACCGGAGAAAATAAATGATAAGAATGAGACTGATTTAAAGATCAAAAGCAGCCAAAGTGGTAGTGGAAGATGAGATCAGCAAACTAGTAAAGCATGGGCTTCTATTTCCAATTTCAAGTCCTCTGGGCAAGCCCAATTTTGATCGTAAAGAAGAAAGATGGATCAAACTGGGTAGTGATTGACTATCGGAGGCTGAATAAAATTATGAAGAAGGATTTGTATCCCCTACCAAGGATCAACGATGCGCTGGATCAATTAGAGAAGCGAAGTATCTATCCACGATGGACCTAATCTCGGGATACTGGCATATCAAATTGCTAGCTGAAGACCAGGAAAAATGTGCAATTATCACCGCACAGGGGTTATACTAGCTGACTAGGATGCCCCAGGGTTTTTGTAATGCGCCCGCGGCATTCCAGAGGGCCATGGACGCAATATTAAGCGACTTGGAGTTATTGTGCATCCTGGTATATCTGGACAATATCAATGTGTTCAGTAGAACGTCTACTGATCATCTTCAGCACTTAGCAGAAGTGTTTAAGAGACTGTCCGCGGCTAACCTGAAGATCAAGCCACGGAAGTGCCACTTCTTCAATAAGGAGCTTGAATACCTGGGATTTGTGATAAACGCAAATGAATTGCATCCACAACCCCCAGAAGATAGCAGCTATTGAACAGATGGCTGTGCCAAAGAGTGTTCAAGACATCCAAGTATTCCTTGGGATGGTCAGATACTATAGAAGATTTATTTAGGACTTTGCCCAAATAGCGGAGCCTTTCTTTCATTTACTAAAGGATCTGAAAAAAAGATTGTATGGAATGAAGAGGCCCAGGACTCTTTCAATGAATTATGCTGGTACCTGATAAATTTGCTGATTCTGAAATATCCAAATTTTGATTGGGAGTTTATCATTCAAACCAATGCTTCATTGACGGCAATTGGCGCCATACTGAGCCATGTAGATGAACTTGGGGACGAACATCTTGTGGCATATGTGAGCTGGACACTATCTGCCGTAAAGAGGAATTACACCATAACTGAGCGTGAATGCCTTGTGGTCATTTACACCTGTAAATATTTTCGGGTGTATGTCCATGGAATGCACTTTAAAATGGTGACAGACCACTCTTTATTGCGTTGACTGCACAATCTGTGGGAACCTGAAGGATGACTGGCCCGATGGGCACTCAAGCTTCAGGCTTATGATTATGAGATATTCCACTGAGTGGGGGCTTCTCACCAGAATGTGGATGGATTATTGCGGTTACCAATGGTCCAGTTGGTATATCCGCAGGCAGATTAGCTATACCAGAGAATAATTTAAGAAAGAATTGAGGACAAGCCTCAAGAAATCCAAGGTGCACTTTGAAAAGCGATGGAAAACACTGAGATCATGGATGGACAAGTATTCAAGACTGTAAATGGGAAATGGCTATTATTCCCAAAACTGTTGGAGAGAGCAGCAATCGTTTAAGCTGCTCATAAGGTTGTTGGTCACAGAGGCCTGAGAAAAATGACCAACTATATTTGACAGTATTATTACTGGGAATCAATTAATTATGATGTTGGTGGACCATCTGGCTTGTTGCATGGAATGCCAATTGCATAAACCACACAAGAATACAACTGGATACTGACTGGTATGACCTGGATTTGCATGGCACACGGTGTCTATCAACATGATGGGACCGTTGACAATGAGTACAGGAGGAGTAAAATACATCATAGTAGCCATCAATCATCTGATGATATGGGTCAAAACAAAAGCATTAACCCGAGTTGACACTACCAATACTGAGAGATTCATCCTGGATCAAGTAGTATACCAGCATGGGTGTCCACAAGTTATACTGAGTGATAATGGGATTCACTTCATGTCCCATGTGATCCTGAGGCTAAACAAAATAATGGGAATCTGGGGAGTTGTGTCAGTACCATACCAGCTGGAGATGAACGGACTGGTAGAACAGGCTAATGGGATGCTGGCCGCGACGTAGAGGAAGCTAGTTGCAGGAAGAACTTCCACATGGGGAACGTATCTGAGTTTGGTGAGATTTTCCTACAACATCAGTTATCATATGGCGACGGGAAAGACGCCATTTGAATTACTTTATGGGAGGAAGGCCGTGTTACCGCCGATATTATATTCAGTAGTAGAACCCATGTCAGGTATGAGTACCAAACAATTCCTGAACTGACTGACAAGTATCCTGATTGATATGCAATCGCAAGCTTTCATACTACCTTTAAAGAAAAGGATATGAGCGAAATCGATGGATGATAAGATCTGACCGCCATTAGAAGAATATTGAATAGGAGAAAGAGTTGCCTATTATGATACGCATGGTTTCAGACAAAGAAACAAGTTAGATGCATTATGGTCAGGTCCATACAAAAAAATCTCCAAGAAGTGACCAATGCTTATTCCATTAAGAATCTCTTGAATGGAATAGTAATAAATCAGGTCCACGCTAAGTATTTAAAGTGATGGTTGAAGAAAAAAATAAAAAAAGAGTTCTCAAAGGACTGATGAACCATTTAGTTGGTCATGTTCTTATGATTAGGTCAAGTCCAAAAAGGACCTCTGAACCAATCTAGATGGTTAAGTCTGAAAAAAGGACCGCTGAACCATAGAAAACTGGTAGCTTTAAGTGCCCAGGATCCAGTTTGGGGGAAAAGATGGACCTCTGAACCAAAACAAGGTCAAGTCCCAAAAAAAGGAAATAATGATAAAAAATTGATAAAAAATATTGGAAAAAAGGAGATTTTTAAATGCATAGAAAAAAAGTGCTGATATATATATAAAAATTTTTATTTTTTATTGATTTTCCTCAGTGCGGGATGATTCCACCTATGTCACCTCTTGGGGGAGGGAGGATGGATTGCAGTAGGAAGGAATAGTCCATCAAAATTGATATGCGATAAACTCTTTCTGCTAAGCATCACTTTTTGAAGATCAATTCAGCCTTGAAATTTAGCTCCACTAAAGAGATTTACAAAATCTATTAGCAAATATGGGATGGAAACCCCGCAAAAGAACCTGCAGGCTCAGCCAAACGAGCCAGCACCTCCCCCAAATGAAGCAACCCCCGGTTACCCACCTCAGGGTCAACCAGAATCACCCGCTCTCAAGCAGCAGCCGTGAAAGCAGGCACCACCCCCCAACGTGGAGCTACTTCAACTAGTGCCAGTTCACCTGACCGCACTTCTGCAACCTGAATGCCCAACAGCTCTGCGTGCGCTACCTCCCACCAACCCACTGGCCCCCTCCAACCAAGGAGGCCATCACCCACGCTGTTTTAATGGCATCTGCTCAGTTGAATGCAACTCAGCCCATCCAGGCATTCACCTCCCCCATTGTGTCAGCTAATTCAGCCCCATCTATTATTGCTGATTCCGTGTTTCTGACTCCCCCCATGAGGGGCGATACCCAGTTACCTGGCCCCCAAACCCTCGGATGTAAGGTTGGATTAGCCGCACATTCTGGTTCACTAAGCGCCAAATTGGGACAATCTACTCTTCCCAATGGGGATTCAAATGGTTCAGATTTTGGAACTTCACACCAGTTCCAATCTCACCCGTCCCATTTAAACCCCATAATTGGCACTTCTCAAGTTGGCACTTTATCTCCATATGCTGAAAATGACCAATTCACCAATCAGCCAGTGAGTTTTGCCCACGATTAACAGCAAATACTCGGGCTGAATTTACCCAAATAGATTGGGATGGTAATGAAACATCAGCCTCCTCCCAATTGGCTGGAGTTAATTCCAATATGGATGGGCCTCCCCAAATTAAGCGAGGCCCAACAATCCGCCCCTCAATTTAATATGACGCCAGCAACTGCTGGAACATTCCAGCAACAGGGGAACTCTGCAAACTTGTCCAAACTACCAGCTCGCATTCAACCCACGATTGCAGCCCAAAGCAAACACAAACGTACCAAAGGAGCCATAGGGGCGTGGCAAAAACCTCTGGCACCAACGCTACCCAAAGCTGATCCCCGTGAAGTGGCGTTTATTGCTGATGTTAAGAAGAAATAGCCGAAACTAGAGCGCAAAAAACTCTACCTCGCTCAACCCTCTCCCACATGATTCGCCTTTATTATGGGCATAACCCTGTTGAATTCTATATGGAGGATTACTTCTCATACTTTGCAGCGATCGCGGAGACATTCTCAATTAACACCACCATCCATGAATCAGTGGAGGGCCACTACATCGATGTGGGCTTCACTGAAGCTGCCCTTGCTGACCATGCTGCCACCCTCCAGGTCATTATTCTGCATGGGTCTCTTCACATCTCCCACACACGCTCTCACCTGGAGAAAATTTCATGGGTTACTTTTTCAACCTACCAACGACTGTTGATCCTGAGTCTCTTAAACTGGCGCTCAATTGTGGTTTAATGGAGTTTAGGTCTGTTCTTTCAGTGGACTTTAGCGTCCCCTCTTACTATGCTCCCACTCAAAGAGCTCGCACTGCTAGGGCGTCGTTCATCCCCTCCCCCACTGTATCCCACAACATTGAGGTTATTCCTCGTGTGGCGGTAGTTGGGGCATGCCCTGAGATCTTTTTTGTCGACCCTGATCAGGCGCGCCCCCGGTGTTCATGGTGTAACGCCCTTGGACACCTGTATAGTGGCTGCACAGCTCGAAAACAAGCCCTCTTAGCCACCACCCAGGGGCCTAAACCAGGCCAAAAACGATCCCATGTGGCCGCAGCAGCAATTCCACAACCCACAAAATGGGTTCCCGTTCAAGACCTGTCCCCTGAGGCCTTACACTAGCAGTTGAAACAGCTAACCCCACTATTGGTATGGGATACCTTTGCACTCATGCCCCCTTCCAGTGGGCACCCCCTCCAATCTCCCAGAGTCAACTCCCTCTCTCACCAAGCGCAAGGCATCTCCCAAAGGGCGCCCCTCGTCAGCCACCCCCACTCAGGGCTCCGCGGCACCCCCACCAACCTCCACCAGCGATTTATCGCATCAACCCTCAGCTCCCAATGGAGCTATGCCCACCCACATGGACTGGCAACCCACAGCCTGCGGTAGAAGTGCCATCTCAAAGAGTCCTACCCCAACCCCAAAGTCCATTTCGCGCGGCTCCTTTGCAGTGTTGGAGGAAGTGAATATGGACTCAGACTCATCAAATGGGGACACCGTGGAAGTCGCCGTTGAGCACCCTCAGCTCTTTCCCCTGCAACAGAGAGGGGGCAGCATCCTAGGCTGGCTTACTGGGTCCTCCGCCCCCCCCACCCTCTCCTTCCCCTCAGAACCCTCGACGCTCCTCACAGATTGCAGCTAATAGTCAAGCTGCTGGGACTCAAAACTAGCCGCCTCACAGCAGCAGGTTTAAGCGCTGGCAACCCCCAGGACATGGAGGGAAACAGCTATGAGTCCCCACGGCAGCACCCTGGCCCTGCAATCCATCAACGCGAATGGGTTGCGGGACTTTAAGCGGAGAGCTCGCCTCCTCCGCAACTTCAGGTCAGCACAAATTGACATCGCTGCTGTCCAGGAGCCCCCATATCTTCCACCACGAACAATCTGCATATTATGAATAGTTTGGAGGCAACTCCTTCTGGACAAACCATGCCGCCCTTATTGTTTTGAATACCCGGGTTAAAACCCATTCTTTTTCACAATATCTAGGTGGCGCCTCATACTGGCCAAACTCACCACTCCTGACTTCTCTTTCTTCGCTGCAAGCATCTGCCTGCCTAATGCAGGTCAGGAGCAAAAACGGCTCTTGGAAGAGCTCGTCCAACTCAATCTCCCATGGAATACAGTCCTCTTGGGAGATTTCAACACAACCATAAGTCGCGTCCATGACTCTTACCCCCTGCAGAAAAGGAACGCCCTGGATCAAGTCGCCTCCAGGATTTCCTTCGCCTGAGTGGCTTTATGGATGCACTTCCACCCTCCGCGTCTGGCCTAGGTTGCATGACTAGGATCCAGTATGATGGAGGAGCTTTCCAGTCAGCGTCACGCATAGATATGGCACTGATTGGCCCCCTGCTAATTAGCCGCGTCTCCTCTCCCATTTCTCGTGACAACCATCTGAGTGATCAGATGTCACTCACCGTTGTCCTCACCACCACGCTTAGACTGTCGTGTAGGTTCTGGCCTAGGGTTGCCCCAGCTCTTCTCAACAACCCCTTCACTAAGGAGAAGCTGTCTATGACCATCCAGGAGACTCTCACCTCCCCCCACCCCACCTGCTTGATCACAAGGCTAAATGGGCGGTGACCAAGGAGGCCATCACCCGCGTTGCTTACAACTGTGCCAAAGCCCAGATGACCACAGCTCGCGCCAGAGTCAAAAGGGCGGACTCCAGAATCAGACATCTGGAGCGAAACTGCCATCCTTCGCCCTCTCCCAGTTAGTTGAAAGACTGGGAAGCGGCGCAGGAAGCACTCCGCTTGGGGCTCACACTGCAGGAAGAACGGCAGCAAACTTTACAACATCTCATTATTATGCTCAATAAGAACGCCCCACCCACTTCTTCTTTCAGAAACAGAAAGCCCGGTCAACAGAGCAGGATATTACTGCACTGAAGATTGGCACTACAACCACTTCGGATAAGGAGGAAATCGTGCAGGAACTACACCACTTCTACTCTAGACTCTTCCATGCCACCCAGGTGGACCCGTCGGACATCCAAGACTTCCTGTGGTGGGCTCCAGAGCGTACATTGACCCACGGGCTGATGAGGCTCTACTGGCGCCTATTTCCATCCAGAAGGTGATGGAAACCCTTCTGGAATCTCCATGGCTTAAAGCCCTAGGCCCAGACGGAATACCCTTTGAGGTGTAACTTCTGGAACCTGCGGTGATAGCCAGAACCCTCCGCGACCTCTTCGCTGCACTATTGGTGAATAGCGAGGTCCTCCCCGACTCCAGAGGCTCAATCATGACCCTCATTCACAAGAAGTCAGACCGTGAGAACCTGGCGAACTGGCGCCCCATAGCGTTGATCAACACAGACCACAAGCTCTTCATGAAGCTTTGGGCCAACCGCATCACCAAATGGGTGTCACCTCGCCTCTCCCCTCCCAGCACAGTTTTATTCCGGGGAGTTCGTTATGGGACAACTATAATGACCTTCACGTGACTTTGACTGCTAACTCTCGTAAGGTGAATGGCTTTGTGGCTCTCCTGGATATGGAGAAAGCATATGATCGGGTGGCCTGGAAGTATATTGATGCTTCCCTGGCCCTCTTTCATCTCCCCCCGTAGCTAGGCGCTGGATATCAGCGCTCTATGACCAGCTCCACACCAGAGTCCTGGCGCCAATGGGTTTTACAGTGGCAGTACCAGTTGGACAAGGTCTCTGGCAAGGGGACCCCCTGAGCCCTATCCTTATTAACATCACCCTCGACCCCCTCTTGGCCTCCTTACAGGACAAGCTAACAGGGATTCTGGTCCCAGATAAAGCCCCACCCGCACCATGTCATTTGCAGATGACACCGCCATTGCATTTGGCTGCCCTGGGGATGTTGCCCTCGCTGCTGTGACCATTGAGAGGTACACCAAGGCGTCCAAGCCATGGTTAACACCTCCAAGACAACAGTTGTACAGGTCGGCTCCCCCACCTTCCCCCCACCATCTGGTATTGAACCTGTGCGCGGTACCTTCCGTCACCTGGGCGTTCTCACCAACCAACAAGGAGTTGCGCTAAAAGACAATGAGGACTTGCTCCTCGCAACAGTTAACTCCAGGATTGCCAGCTGGAACTGGCGGCACATCACCCCCAGGGTCGAGCTCTGATGGCCAATGTGTTCCTCCTCTCCAAAGTCTGGTTCCTAGAGCACTTCTGCCCATCCACAGATGCCTTTTATACGCGGCTCAATGTACTCCTCCGCTGTTGGATCTGAGGCTCAAACCATCCACCAATGGCCCTCTCAACCATTGCCCGACCCTGCAATGAAGGGGGCCTAGGGCTTCTGGACACGCGATCCCACGCCACAACAATCTTCCTGAAGTTCCTATGGCCGATTGTCTGCTGGGACGCGACCCCCATGCCCCAATGGGCGCCCGCCCTCCGCCAGTCAGTGTCAGTAGCTCTGGGTCTTCCTAGAGCATCTCTGACCTCATTAGGGGAGTGGCTCACAAACCACCCAGGCCATCGCCTGAAACCATCCTCATCCCCCTATTGGAACCAGGCTCTCCTTGCCCTGAAACGAGTAGGCGCGCGAATCCACCATGCCTTCCCATACAGAAGGGAAGGCCCTGGCCTCAGTCCCCGTCGCTATGCAATTGTGCACAATGGACAAGTTGTCACAACTCGCCTCAACCCCCAAGATCGTCCTCCCATCCGCCCAAGACTCCTTGAGCTCCTCCCTCCCTCTGTGAGCTTTGACCTTAAGGAATTGTGGAAGGACGTCTATCACCCCATCCTGTCAGCAAAGGTGTCCAACACCTTATGGAGGGTGCACCACTGTTCATACAGGACAGGGGACCAGACTGGCCCTACCTTCCAGCACCGAAGCTGCCCTCACTGTGTGGAGCCTATTGACTCCCACCTCCATCGTTTTTTCACCTGTCCAGGTATCGCTGCATATTGGCCAAAGGCCCGCGCGCTCCTCCATGCTCAGCCCTGGTCTGGATACCCTGTGCAAGACCTCATGTTTGAGCAGACGTTGCCTGGTTGCCACCAACCCCTCCGTGTCCTCTCCTATACCACAGCCATCTGGACCATCCATAACTCCTTCCTTTGTGCTGTCTTTGACTAGCAGGTGTGGACCCTTCCACACATGATCACCCACTTTCTGGTACACTTTGAGATGGCCCTGAAGGTATGCACTATGTCACCAACCCCTCCCCGCTCAGTTGTCACTGCAGCATGGCTTTGGCGCACAAACCCCCCTCCCTTTCTCGATGCCTCCTCCTCCCCTTCCCTCGCCTCAGGTTCTTAGGAGCTCAGGCGTAATTTAATAAACATCAATGAATCCCCCCTCGGATTGGGACCATCTAGTACTAAAAAAATTGATATGCGATTGGACACTTGCAAGGATGAGTCCTACTCAAAACCACATTCGTTGAGCTGACGCTGAGCCCTGAGAGAATGTTACTAGGGAAAGAGAAATAGATATGTCAGAAGATGCCAATTGTGAAACCCCAGAGCGGGGTGGAAAACAGCAACAAAGGAAGAGGCAATCAGAAAATAATCCTGAGTAATCCCAATAAGGCATTGGTGCTGGAAGATTTGTCTTGAGTGCCTACCGACAGGCCTCATCAAGAACACCTGGACATGTGAGCTGGCAGCGAAGAAGGAATACTTGAGGGAGGTTGTCAAATCATACCCCCAATTAGTGCTATCAACGGAAGATAGCGATGGGAAGTTCCAGAAAAGAGGTAGTCATGTATAGAATGGATTGCATCCTGTAAATGATGACTACAGGATTTGCAGAAACTGAAGTTGAATGATTAATAAAAGTCAGGTGAGGCTGGAAGCTTCGTCAATCAACTTCAAAGAACTTGACTGGCAAAGCATAGAGCATAAGTGGCAGTATCCCAATCTAGAAGGTTGTCCAGATCCGAGGGATTCAGTGCTGATGACAATGCCTCGGTGACTTGCGCTCAAAGTTCAGCATAGGGGAGCTCATAATGAATGCTGTTCCCAATTGAAAGCTTAGAAACTAGCACCGCGGGTTGGTAAAATTGTCCAAGTCAGAAGAGGAACTCAGGGAGCAAATCTGACCCAGCCAGGAACGAACAATCCAAAGCAGTTGGCATAACCTCCAGAGCATCAACAATGATGTTTGGAGCCTCAGTGAAAGGAGCCAAATCCAGAAGGGTTTTAAAGTCCAACTTGGGGATCGACTGCATGGGAAGAGTCAGCTGAGAGTTATTCAAAATGATGGCATGCCTGGTTTTGGTGGGATTGGATAACATTTCTGGTAACTCGATGGAAGGACTAGTCCCTTGTACCAGGCTAGGTGTATGAGTCCTGGAAGGACCATAGAAGAGGGTCCGCCAAGCATCTTGACTCATCCGCTGGAAGAGGCGGAGGTCCAATTTTGACAGACTGTTCAGAAGTTGCTGATAACGAGATTCTGAGTTTGATATATGAGCAGGACTAGAGGGGGGATGTCAGACTGATATAGAAGTTGACATTATGCACCCTACACTCCATTAAGCTCCAATTTTGGGAAATTAACTTCATAAAATTAATTAAATAAGCTTTCTGAGGGAAGAATTAAGAATGACTTACAGCCAAGAGGTTATGAGCGAAATAATGAAGGTGAACATAAATGAGTATTCTTAATCAAGCCGCGAAATGAACATTGATGACAAGAGTCTTCTGTCTAGGATGAGGAGAGAATCAGGAATTCTAGGACACCAGACTAAGAAACCTGAATATGACAGCATGTCATATACCCTGACGGGGGAAAACTGGATCCCAGGAAAAATATCATCATGAGTAAATTGGTCAGCCCAGCATGATAAGAGGTCAAGGGGACCGTCTCTGAGTAGGTGGTAGTGAGGAGGAAGAGGAGGAATGCCGTATGCTGAAGGTTATCCCAAGCAGCGTTGAGTATTTTCGAGTGTAATTCACTTGAACCAATGAAGTATTCAACCAGACGTCCAAAGCGGTGTTTCCATGCCCAGTCCTTTTCTCGCTGGAAATCTAGGCAAGAGGGGTGATGTGTTGTGATTTTTGCCCATATTCCCAGCCTGCTAGATTACCTGGTATCGCTAGGGGAAAAATTCCTTAAAGCAAAGTGAATTGGAAATCGGTTGACCCAAATTTCAGAGGAACTATGTTTGGGGGATTTTAGGATATTTGTCTGATCATATCCATTGGGGATCAATCCGGATGAATACCTAATATCTCATCAGGCGGAGCAGCTGATGAAATAAGGGCATCTGATAGTGATTAACTATCAGGTGTACCAATTGGGATTATCAGGTTTCATCACTAACTGATTGGGAATGCTTAATGAGTTGTGAGGCGAGTGATGCCGCCTGAAACTAGCAAATTGATTGGTTGGTGAAGTGACTTTCCATAATGGGTAAAAAGTCCCATTATCTAAGCAGGTCACTAGCCAATTATGGTTGATTCATTTGGACTGAGAGGCAAACATTAGGGATACGTTTCCAACTCTTTCCATTTGAGGTCTTGAGGATGTCCAACGTCGGAATCTTAGTCAGGATGGGGAAGACCATCGCTGCTGAGATGAGGAAGGGTGATTCAACAGCAACGGCTGCCATTCCATCGAAGAGGTGTCAACTGAGGGTTAGATGGCCGAATCCCCTATAAATTCCCTAGGATTCACTCTAATAAAATATAGACATAAATATATACCTTTATATAGATAAAAAACATATACATTACTACTTTAGAATATTATTAGTTTTATGGTAGATTTGGTAGTAGAAAGACTATCAGCATCTAGCGTGAAGATTCCATCTCAAGGATATTATTGCAGAAGGAAATAATTGGTAGACTCTCAGAAAAGAGTAGAGATCTGAGTGGGGATCAAGAGATGAAGGGAACCACAGCTAAGGAATTACTGCCGACTGTGTGTTGGGCTGAAGGAGACTGTCATCAGTGGATCTTAACAAGATTGAGTGGACAGGTACAGGGAATAAATCCCTACAAGTACAATATCAAGTATTAATCAGAAATACTGGCCAGAGCGTTGGTCCTGAAAATAATTCTAACTCAACTATGGATAATAATCTCCATACTATTATCAGAATATGTATATTCTACAACGCGAGGTGCACAAGGAAACCAAACCTGTGCAGTAGAAAGATATTAGGGTTGACTATAATATTCAACTCAATGGAGTAAATTTATACACAGCTTTAATAAATAATAAGTCACATTACTTAAGCAAGTTGCTAGCCAAATATGGTTGGTCCACTTGGATCAAGAGGAAAATGTTAGGGACACGTTTTCTGACTTTTTCTGTTTAGGTCTCAAGGATGTCCAATGACAGAATCCTAACCAGGATGGGGAAGATCATCAATGATGAGATGATGAAGGGTAATTCAACAGCAACGGCTGCCGTTTCATCACTGAGGTGCCAATTGAGGGTTAGACGTTTGAATCCCCACTATAAATTCCATAGAATTCACTCATAATAAAAAGCAGTTAGATAGTACTACAGATATACACTTCTTTAGTATTTCATCTGGTATATAGTCTAAGAGTAAACTTTATCAGCTTTCAATTGTTTTATTTTTCTCAAGAAAATTATTGCAGTGTGCGATAGTTGGAAGACTCTTACAAGTAAAAGAGTAAAGATCTGAGTGGGGATCTAGAGAAGAAGGAGAAACAATTGGGGATTGCTGCCAACTGTGTTTTGGACTGAAGAGACTGTCACCAGAGAATCTCAGAGAATATTAGTTTGGTCAGAACGAGGCAATGAATCCCAATATCAAGACATCTCAAGTATTTCAAGCGGAATTACTGACTGAGCGTTGGGCCAAGACCTAAGAATTCCACTCAGCTATGGATAATAGTCATCATATTATTATCCTTGATAATATCAAATACTATATAACACAGATGGATTTCACAAGAACTGAACCTTTGCAGTAATAAGTTTAGGGGTTATTTTCAATAGTGATCAGAAACTATAAATTTTTACAACACTCTCTCCATATCAAAGAAGCCATCTTGAAGTTTCTTGACAACCTTTTCCACCCCCTGGGCCACCTCATTATGATAATAAGTCCTAACCCCAAGTGATAGTGTTTCACCTCCAAATTCATCTAAACCCAAATTATTCTGCGCCTTCTGTAAGTAAACTAACCACACCTAAGCTCATATCTTTTCGAAAAAGTAAGGAGGCAAAAGATCAGTTAATATAGGTCAGGATGCTCCCTATGATGACTAAAATAAAGTTCCACAAGATCCTTGTTCTAGCTCTATTTCTACGCCCAGCACCTCAGGATTTTTTGTGTTAGCTGAACCTGAAGAAGTCGAAGTACCTCTTTTCATCCAAAAGAATAAAGGTCTTCAGCTTTCTTGTTTTTACATTGGTCAATTACTCAAACAAGCTTTGGAGGTCAGATCCTCTATTGAAACCCAAATAATACCAGATAAAACCTTTAAAAGCATTAAAAAGCCTCAAGTTTGGCTGTGGCAAAATCCTCTCCTGGATTCACTACAATTACCTAACAAACATAACTAGCCGTTAAATCTCAATTTGTCTCTTTAGTGGTTTATGTAGAGTTGGTCGTTCATAAGGTTAAAGTCCTGGCTATAATCAATACTGACTCACCAGTTAACATTATATCCTCCTGACTTATCCAGAAAATAAAAATGGCTTCAGATTTGATTCACAAAGCTTGGAATGCGATGACAGATAATCAGTCAATAAAGGCAATCAAGGCATATTTACCTTACACTCTGATTTGAGAAACATTAAATCATTGCCCCACTACCACATTAGAAAACAATAACTACGAGTTGTTTATTGGAGCTCAACTGATGAAGGAGTTCAACTACACTATCAATCATAAATGAAAAATACCTTTTGCTATTAGGGTATAGATCCCAGTTTTATATTAACTCCCAGTCAAAAGTATATGGGCCCCAAAAAACAAACATGCCTCCTTGAGTATCCATCCTCCCTTTGTAAAGTTAAACATCAAGTTTTTAGTGAGAAAAAAACAAAGGAACTCTCTGGGGCTGTGAAAGCCAAAGATGGGATCCCTCTAAATGCCCCCATCTTGTTAAGATACCTTCTGGCTCACAAGTTATTGTGGATACGGGGATCAAAATTCAAACCCCTCCTAGTCAAGTTAAGAGCTTAGTGGACACCCAAACCCTTCAATCAAAGAAGTTTTGACCTGCCCTGGTATTTTGATTCTGCCTATGGAAAATCTATCTCTATCTTATTTGTGAAAACGAATCAAACCCTCCAAGTCCCTTGGTATGCCCCTATCACTTATTTAAAACTATGTCTTATTAAAAATAACTTGATGTGAGTTGTTTTGTTCATTTGCAATATTTATGGCTCGATCTCCTACCCGCAATAGCTCTGGTCAAAGTAAAATTGAGGACAATCTCACCCTAACGAACACTAGAATGTTGAAGACCTCCTTCAGGAGTATTGTGATATCCTTTCCTTGGGACCAGGTGACTATGTAAAAATGTCAGGGGTAATTCACCAAATTGAGACCAAGGCTCACCCACCATTTAAATCTCAGCCATACAGAAAATCTAAAGTCAATGAAGCCCAAGTGGCCTTAGAGCCACAGCAACTGTTGGAAGCAGGGTTATTTGTTCTCTTTAAAAGCCTGTGGGCTTCCCTGCTCTTATTAATTTGGAAGAAAGATGGTGGCCGCTGTGCTGTCATGGATTATCGCTGACCCAATTCTATTAAACAAGAAGATAGCTATATATTGCACATATAGTTGACCCCTTACATTAATTTGAGTTCACACTATCTAATAGCTACATATCTCACAGTGGGTAATTGGAAATTGATTTGTCAACTTAAGATCATGAAAAGTGCGTCCCCATTTCATGAAAAGGACTATTTGAGTCCACTCAAATGCCGCAGGGGCTATGTAACGCCCCCATCACCTTCTAACGCGCCATGGATGGACTTTTAGGCGATTTAAAATGCTCCTACATGCGTGTGAATTTTTATTTCCGCTTGATCTCACTTTTTAGTGATTTTTTATAATAAATTTTAATTTTACCACCGCTGTCTGGCCACGTCAGTTTTCCTGTTGATGTTCTCATATCTTACGCCTGCTTCTCCAGTGTGGGGTGGCAGTGCTCCACCACCTAGCATTTTCCACCTTGCTGGCAAAAACGTTTGCATGGTTCAAATAGCCCCTAACCTCTACTGGCCGTTTTGTCCCCCTTGGGACTTACTGAATCACCTTGCGTGCATCCAGCTTTCTTTCCCCCATCCTCTCGCCCTCCCTCATTCCACGATCCAATTTTGCCTATGTGTTGAATATGAGCGTTTATTCCCATAAGCTGATAGAGCAATAGTTGAACTTGCTACTGCTGCATTTGCACCGCTGGCTTTATCAATTTCCGCCTGTTTAAGAGCTATTTTGACATTGGCTTCCAGATGGAGGAGGACGCTGCAGCAGCAGCTTTAACTCCCTTTGTTTACAAAACACTCTCATTCCTACTACCTGAACTCGCCTCCCTTCAAACAACACACTGGTTGTGTCCTTTACGTCCCTCCCTTCCCACCTCCCACCCAAAGTCTTATATGAACAAATGATGGAAGAGCTTTTGGCTATTGGGACTCAGCCCAATCTCATCTTCACTGTTCCCTCTGGTGCAGAGTGCTTTGCTGCTCCTCGCACCACTGCCATTATAATCCCAAACCATTCTTCCATAGCCCAACAAATCCCCCCATGCTTGTATTGCAGCGGCGCCTGAGCTTTTTTTGGGCTTGTATGAATAAGGGTTGCCAAAATTTTCCCTTCTGTTTCAGGCTTGACCATTCCAAAAAATTTTGCCTCCAAGCCACTTCCTCTGGTGCAGCTTATGAGCCCTATTCAAAGAATTCTCAATGGGGCATTTTGTTGCCCCTATAACTCACCGTTCTCATTCAATGGGCTAGTTTGAGCAATTGGCCCCCACCAAATCAACCGCCCACATAAACCATTAAAATTCAACCCCTCCAATAAGAGTCATGATTGGACCACATATGCACCAAAGCAGCCCATTCGACTACTATCCACATGAATTCTACATCCACTATTCTCATAGCCAGAATCATTAGGACCTATTGGCCAAGGTTGACAAATCAGGTAAGATTATCACATATGAGAAAACTGGTGAACATCTCAGCCTGATGGATTAAAAATGGGCTGAATTTTTACAATTCTGATTTTGACAAAACTCTATCATCCAAAAAATTTACTCTTAAACCCAATGCCATCCATAACCAAAGTGACCACCAGCTTGCCTTAGCAGCGGTGGCCTCACCCCATTACCCAAACCTCAACAAAGCAGTGGCCCAATCATTTTCTTAATACCATAAAGAGCTGACCACAATCAACTTCCCCCTGATTCCCCCAAAGCAGCATGTGGCGAAATACCAAATTGTTTAAAGATTCTGAAGCCGCTCTATTGCATGTGGCAAATCTAGTAGATTTTGACTCATCTGCTAAAATCACCCGCCAAAGTATAACCAATTTTTCCCAACTCCCCAATGCCCGCATTCAAGCTGAACATCATCTAACGGAACTAGTTGAAGATGTCTTTTAAGCTGATCTTGAAGAAGATAACCAGTTTTTTACTGCCATCCACACCCACCACGCGATGCCCCAACGCCCTGGCTCTCCGCTTTTGTCCGCTTCTAGAACTATAATGCTACTGTCATGAACAATATCTTTGTAAAAGAGTTGCCTGACCCCCTCACCCTCTACCATGGTGTGTTAGCGGTATTCCACTCCCTGTCTGTTTGGAGGCTTTGCTTTGTTTTTATTGTTCCGTTCTTTCATTCATACAATTCTTTTGCTCATTAAATATTGGCAATGTCCACCCTCTGCTTGGTGTACCTTGAATAAATTTTATAAAACTCTCCTATGCGCTAGTTTACCTCAAAAATATTACCATTTTTGAAAATCATTACAGGGCACATAGCTTGGCACAGGTTTCTCAGCAGTTTTGGCAAGCTTTGCTGAAACTCATGCAGTCAAAATGCTCCTACTTTCAGGGTGAAATGAAATTTTGGGTCATAAGGTAGGTAAAGCTGGAATATCTCAATGGACAACAATTCTAAGGCCATTTCTAGGATACCCCTATTTCTCTATTTGATGTACAGGTTTTTTAGGGATGATGGGATATTATCGCCAGTTTATTCCCCATTTTGCTGATACATCTGAGCCTCTAGTATGTTCATTGAAGAAGGATATACCCTTCTAATGAAAAGAAGAGCAACAGTAAGTCTTTCGCTTATTGCATGTAGCTCTCTCCCACTCCCCAGTACTTATAAATCCAAATTTAGATAAACCCTTTCTCTTTTTTACTGATGCTAGTGTGACGAACTGGGTCTCTCCACATTGCCACAAAGCAGTTGGGCAAGAGGGCCCATGTGAGGGCCCATAGGCAAGAGAGGGCCGCTGTGGTGAGGTCCCTCGTCCGTTGGCTTGTTGAGTGGCTTAGATATCCCTGGAACACTGTAAGGATGATGCTCACACTGAGGAGGGCAGTTTGGCCTCTAGAGAGAGCATACAGAGAGGCGACAGCTCTGTCAAAATCCGAGGAATGGTCCATGATGCTTCACTCAAAAATCCACGATTCTTCTTAAAATCTCAAATAAATGATTCCAAAATTTCAAAATCTTGTTTTTGATTTTTAAGGTTTTTATTGTATATATTAGAGGACGAAGTTGTCTTAAACACCTTCGCTTGGTTTATTTTTATATTAGGGAACAGCGGATGTGGGGAAATTGGACCCCACGGAGTCTGCAGGTGGTGGGCTATCTGCGGGCCTATTTCAAGAATCTTGGCCTCTGATATTCCCATCTAGGCATGTTCTAGACCATTTTTTGAGTACCTATGGCATTAAAGAAACTTTTCTGCATATATTTTTGTTTGTCGAGGACAAATCAGGACTCATCTTGACCTTATCACCAAAATTCCCATTTTTGGGATAATTTGGCCTGGCAGCCCCTGATTTGCTGGGCTGCCCTTTGCCATGGCTCTTGATAAAATTTTGACGAGTGTCAGATTTGGCTTAGTGGCTCTTGATTCGTTAAACTGCCAATGTTGTCATTTCCTTTTATGGTGTTATTTGGCTTGGCAGCTCCTGATTCCCTGAGCTGCCCAATGCCGTGATTCATGCCGCTTCCATTTTTGGCATAATTCAGCTTGTCAGCCCCTGATTCACTGGGCTGCTCTTTGCCGTCGCCAATCTCTATGCATGGGACCTCAGAATTTGGGTTAGTGGCCTCTGATTGGCCCAGTCGCCATTTATGTTGACCTTTGCCACCTTTGCCTTGAGGTTTTATCAAATTTGCGGCATCTGATTTGACAGAATGCTTTTTTTGGGTCATTGCCCTGGAGCCCTACATTTTTATGTAAATTGTGCATGGTACTATTAGCCATGATCCCCGCCTTAGGGGGGATTGAGGCTATGTGGTGGTCAGGCAGCGCCTTGACCATCACATCACCCCCTTAGAGGAGAGCCCTCTACGCCCCCAGTATTCCTCCACCTTCCAGGGACAGTTGGTACAATCAGCGGTGGTTTTCCAGGAGGATTATTCTATTGGGTAGCCAACCCATTTTACCAAGTATCATCGCTTTTTGTGAGCAATCTTGGTGTCTAGAATTTCCTCCACTTCATATTCTGCCTCCCCTGGGTTGTCTGATTGGACCATCTCCAGCTTTGCTTGTATGGTTCTTCATACTTCTGAAGCTGCGAAACATGTAAAACTGGGTGTGCGCGCGAACCTTCTGGGAATTACAATTTGTATGCCACCTCATTCACCTGTCGGATGACCTTGTAGGGTCCCAGGTTGACTGGTCCAAACTTCCTAGACTTTCCCAGGGGTGTGTAGTGTTTTGCATTTATTAATACGTAGTCACCATCTTTGAGGGGTGGAGCCTCTGAGCGATGCGCATCTGCCTTCCTCTTCTGAGCCTCCATCACCTTCTCCAGGTTGGCTCTCAAAATCTTAAAATTTTCCTTTATTCCAGCTACTAACTCGTCCGCCACAGGATTTGTTCCCCTTGCATGTCCCTCCATTGTCCGTGGGTGATACCTGTGGTTTGTGAAGAAGGGTGACATTATTTTCGATAAATGTGCCAGTTTGTTGTATGCAAAATGTGCAATCCTCAGCCACTTAATCCAATGATCATGTCACATGGTGAGGTACCACCGTAGGTATTGTTCCAGGGTCTGATTGACCCTCTCCATCTGGCCATCTGACTGGGGGTGGTAGGCGGAGGAACGGCAAGGTTTCATTTTTAAATTTTCCAGGAGGTGATCCCAAAACCTGGAGATGAACTGTGGGCCCCTATCCAAGATGATCTCGTCTGGGAGTCCATGTCGAGCAAAGACCTCCCTTATGAAGATTTCAGCCATGTCCTTCGCCATAACCTTAGAGGTGCAGGGGAAGAACTCAGCATACTTTGTTAGTCAGTCCACCACCACCATGACTGCGTCGTAGCCCTCCAATTTTGGGAACCTGGTGATAAAATCCACGCTCAGGGAGGTCCACGGCATTTGGGCGATCTGCAGTGGCTTGAGTTTCCCTGCAGGTTTGTTTCAGGATGGCTTTGATTGGGCGCAGGTAAGGCAGCGCGCGGTATACCCTCTCACCATTCCCACTAGGCCCAGCCAGGAGTAGTTTTGGCGTATTAGCTCAATCATTTTTCCCACCCCAGGGTGTCCCTCCATGGGGTGGTCATGGCATAGCTCCATTACCTCAGTTTGAAGCTTGAGCATCAGGACCCATAAAGAGTCGTGGTGCAGGATGAGGCCTCTTTCCTTCTTGAAGTTCTTGTAGCCTTCGCTGGGGTCCCCTCCCTCTATCTCTCTCCTGACCGTTTCTCTGAATTTGGTGCGTCGTTGGGCTGTCCAAATTCTTTCTTTTAGGTTGGCGCGTTCCTCCTGTATCGATGCAAATAGCTGGAGAGGGAGCATCATGGCTGTGTTGAACTTGTCCAGCTCCTCCTTCACGAAGGTCATTTTTGGGTCCTGGCTGAGTAGGTCTGGGAGTAGATTGCTCTCCCCAGGCTTATATTTTATCTTGAAATCATATTGAGATATCTCCAGGTGCCAGAGGGCTTGTCTTTGGTTCATCCTACGGGGGGCTCTTGTGGAACTCCAAGGCCCTGTGGTCACTTTGGATCGTGAACTGATGGCGCGCGTACAACAGATGATGCTGCCACTCATCCAGTGCCGCGACAATCGCCAGGAGTTCCTTGTCATAAACAGGGTAGTTGGTTTCTGCTGGGAGCATCTTCCTGCTGAAGTAGCATACCAGGTGGTCCAAACCATCCTCCTCTGTCTGCAGTAGGACCGCCCCAATGGCGAAATTTGATGCATCTATCTCTACAATGAACGGGCGATTGGCGTCTGGGTGCTCTAGGACTGGCGCTGTGAGGAGGACCTCCTTGATGTCCTGGAACGCCCTCTCTTCTTCATCCCCCCATTCAAAAGGGAATTGCCCGGTCAACCGGGTAAGCGGGGCAGCTGTTTCTGAGAGGTCCTTGGTGAATCTCCTCAGGAAATTCACCACACCTAAGAAACTGCGCACACCTGTCTTGTCCGTTGGCGCTGCCCATTCATTCACTGCCGTCAGCTTGTCTGGGCAGATGGCTGTCCCCTTTTCAAATACAACGTTTCCTAGGAAAGACATTGAGCCCTTGTAGAACTCGCATTTGGAGGGCTTTAGACGCAGATTGGCCTTGTCCAATGCACTGAGGACCCTCTTGACGTCCTCTGTGTGCATCTCGCAAGACTTGGAGAACACCAAGATGTCATCCATGTACGCGACGCAGCATCTCCCAATCAAGTCGCCCAGGGCATGGTCAATGGTCCTTTGGAAAATGGCAGGGGCGTTCTTGAGTCCAAACGGCATAACCCTGATTCATATACCCCTAGGTGGCACTTGAATGCCGTGTACTGTTGGTGCTCTGGTACAACTGGCACTTGGTTGAAAGCATCAACCAGGTCTAACTTAGAGAACACCTGTCTCCCAGCGATCATCTGTGAGATGCTCGCCATCAGTGGGATGGGGTAGGGGTCCTTTTCCATTATGGCATTTATGCGGCGGTAGTCCACACAGGGGCGGAGCTCGCCATTGGCCTCAGGGACCAGGAGGATGGGAGATACCACAGGAAATTTTGAGGGCACTATCATCCCTCGCTCCAACATATCCTTCACATACTGGTCTAGGGCTTCCTTTGCTCTGAGGTTCAGGGGGTACACCAGGCTTCCTTTTGGGAGCTCAGCATCCCCTTTGAACTTGAATGATAATGCAAAGGGGCCCTGTGGATCGCTGGGGTATCGACGCTCTTCTGGAACAGGTGCTCATAGTCTCTGAATTCCTCCGGTATCTGTTCCTTCTCCACCCCTAAGTGCACAGAGTTCACACTAGGCCTGCTTCTGCCAGAGGTAAAGAATTCTAACGACAAGGGCTCTTGTTCCTTGGGGTGAAGAATCACCTGGCCCTCCTCCAAATCAAAGTGTGGGGAGTACTTATGCCACCATTTCATGCCCAGTACAATGGGGTGGGGCAGGTTCTGGATGGCTTAAAAGTCTTCTCAGAAATGGTGGCAATCCTGTTGGAGCTTGATCTTGGGCTCAACCTCCCAGCATTCTGACGACTTGGAGGTGTCCGCAAAGGTCACGGTACCCTTTTCTCACATTTTTACTCTTAATTTCTTGGCTAGCTCTCGGTCCATGTAGTTTTCTTCAGCCCCAGTATCCACTAAAGCCCACAGTTTTTCCAACTTGGCCCCTTTCTCTTTCTTCTTTCGCTTCAAATTAAACGGAATAAACAGGTAGGAGGAACCGTTTCCTTTATTGAGTGAAGAGATGCGGGCAGGGGTTAGGCGAAGGTTGTAAGTGGGGCCATCTGGGCCGCTGGGAGCAGTAGTGCAGGAGCTGCAAGGCGTGGGGCATTCTCCCTGGGGCCCTCTGCTCCTGTTGCCCCATATGGCTTGATATGGGCTCTGACTCCGCGCGTCTTCCGCGGAATCTACTGTGATTCCCAGGCACAGGGGCTCTGGCTTGGGCCAAGGTTAGCTGGTTTTCTACCTGGGAAGCAACAGTGACCTCTTCTTCCAAGGTTGCCCCCAGGCGGGTGGTGGCCATAGCTGTGAGGATGTCTGGGCGAAGGTTCTGTCTAAAAATCCATGCGATCTGGGAAGGAGACACTTTGGCGGCTTTGGCTAGGGGTCAGAACAACCGAGCATACTCCTTGACAGCCATTTTCCCTTGGCTGAGGGCCAAGAGCGCAGACCAGGCGGCATCCTGAGAGTCGTTTGGGATGGTGGCTCTTTCCACAAGGTGGAGGCAGTCCTCCAGAGAAGCAGGAAGGGCCAGCTGAGTCTCCAATAGGTCGGTAAGCCAGATTGACAGGTTCTTTGGGAGGTCCACTATCACCTGGGCAATCTGGAGGGACGCGGCCATTGTACCCCCAGAGGCCAATGTAAGGCGGTCCTGTAATCTACACGGGAGAAGGTACTGTGAATAACAATCAACTCCTCTAGGGTCAATGCTTATCTAAACTTGGACGTGGCATCGATGTGTTGGACATAAGTGATTGAATTCCCTCGGGATGGGAGGAGACAAGTGGCTCCCCTCAGCAGGAACAGGATGGAGAAGATGACCATCAGGAGAATGGTAGTGTGCTCATACCAGGCAGGTAGGGCTCTTTCATGTGGTCTCCCATCCTATCCCATAAAAGGGAGATGAGGTTGAGTGAACTTTGTCTAATATGACGAACGGGGTCTCTCCACATTGCCACAAAGCAGTTGGGCAAGAGGGCCACTGTGGTAAGGTCCCTTGTCCGTTGGCTTGTTGAGCGGCTTAGATATCCCTGGAACACTGTAAAGATGATGATTACACTGAGGAGGGCAGTTTGGCCTCCAGAGAGAGCATACAGAGAGGCGACAGCTCTGTCAAAATCCGAGGAATGGTTCATGTTGCTTCACTTAAAAATCCATGATTCTTCTTAAGATCTCAAATAAGTGATTTCGAAATTTCAAAATCTTATTTTTTTAAGGTTTTTATTGTATATATTAGAAGATGAAGTTGTCTTAAACACCTTTGCTCGGTTTGTTTTTATATTATGGAATGTGGGATGTGGGGAAATTGGACCCCACAGAGTCTGCTGGTGGTGGGCTATCCGCGGGCCTATTTCAAGAATCTTGGCCTCCAATATTCCCATCTAGGCACGTTCTAGACCGTTTGTTGAGTACACATGGCATTACGAAAACTTTTCCACATATGTTTTTGTTTGTCAAGGGCAATTCAGAACTTGTCTTGACCTTATCACCAAAATTCCCATTTTTGGGATAATTTGGCCTGGCAGCCCCTGATTTTCTGGGCTGCCCTTTGCCATGGCTCTCAATAATTTTGATGAGTGGCGGATTTGGCTTGGCGGCTCCTGATTTGTTGAGCTGCCCAATGTCATCATTTCCTTTTATGGTGTTATTCAGCTTGGCAGCTCTTGATTCATTGAGCTGCCCAATGCTATTATTTCCTCTTTTGGTGCTATTCAGCTTGGCAGCTCCTGATTTGCTGAGCTGCCTAATGCCATGATTCATGCTGCTTCCATTTTTGGCATAATTCAGCTTGGCAGCCCCTGATTCACTGGGCTGCTCTTTGCCGTTGCCAATCTCTTAGCATGAGACCTCAGAATTTGGGTTGGCTGCCTCTGAATGGCCCAATCGCCATTTATGTTGACCTTTGCCACCTTTGCCTCGAGGTTTTATCAATTTTGCGGCTTCTGATTTGACAGAATGCCATCTTAGAGGGTTGTTGACCTTGAGCCCTACGTTTTTATGTAAATTGTGTGTGGTACTATTAGCCGCAATCCCCGCCTTAGGGGGGTTGAGGCTATGTGGTGGTCAGGCAGCGCCTTGACCGTCACAGCTAGCAATATAACCATGGAGCTATATTATATCAGCACGATGTAAACTTGGTGTATTATCTCATCGCCTATAGTTACAAAACCCTAACCAGAGCTGAATGAAACTATAGCTTTACAGAACTCAAATGCTTGGAGTTACTACGGGCTATTAAGAATTTCTCACTTATTTATATGGAAATTTTTTTACCATAATTAACAACCATAATTCATTGCAATAGATACAGCAAATGAAATTTCCTGATGAGAAATTAGCCCAATGGGCGTTTAAGCTTCAAAACTATGACATTTCTTTCATTCATCAACCAGGGCCCATACACAAAATGTGGATTACCTATCAAGGCTCCCCATATTAACTTTATCCAACCATGAGGAAGATCAACTCTATACTTTTATCCAGCCACATTATGGAAAGATGAATTCCTGACTCTAGAAAAGAATTAGCAAAAAATCGGCAAATATCCAAGCTAATAATGGTAATCTGTACAAATTTGTGTCTCAAAAATGGTTGTCTTACCTACAATATTCAGCTCAAAACAACATCACCTTGAAGGGACATCTGCAAGTCAGACATGGGGAATTCAGAAAACTTACCAGTGGCTCAAGACTCAATGTTACTGGGAAGGAATGCTTGTCTCAGTCCAAGATGTCTTAGAGTCCTTTCCTAGCATGTAGAAGTCAAGCTGGACCTAATACTCGACCTCAACATATGGTGGTTCCACCCTATAAATTCTTCCATACGATTAGTGTTGATGTTGTGGGATCCTTCCCTCAAGCCTCTAATGTTCATTGGTTCCTCCTCCTAGCCATGGATTATTTATATAAGTGTATTGAAGCTGTGTCTCTACCCTCTGCTTCAGCAAAAGCTACAACCACATGTTTATATAATCAGATTATCACCCAGCATGGGTGCACTAACATAATTCTCTGATAATTGGCAAAAGTTTAGATCATCTTTGGTTAATGATTTATCTGTTTTTATGAAATTCACTAAGGTGTTTTCCACTCCATACTATCCTTCACTCAATGGAATGTTAGAGCAGGTGAATGGTACAGAAACTTCAACTCTTTAAAAAATGGCCAAAATTGACCCTCTCCATCGGCCCCAATATTTGCCTAGTGAAATTCTGGCCTATAGAATAAACTATCATCTCTTACTAAGTTGTTTCTTTTCAAGAGTTTTATGGAAGAAATCCCCAGCTGCCTTATAAAGTGCATGCCATGTTATATCAAGATTCCCCCAAAGCCCCAAAGTCACTATGTGAAACATTACAATGAGATTATCTGACTTTAGGCTCTTACTTCTGAGAACTTATCTGCTAAAAAAGTAGAGAAACTAAGCGATTTGTTGACAAACATGACCCTCTGCACACCTTCCAACTGAATAACTTAGTCCTTTTCTACCATCATCAGCCTAGAGGTCATGATAACAAATTGGGAAATAACTAGATGGGGCCTAAAAATTATTTATAAACGAGGTAATGAATACTCAATTGTGGAGGTCACTCAGGGCAAAGTGGTAAATCACGTACCCAGTCAATTTCTCTGGCCGTTTTCCCCCTGCACCAATATCTTGAAGGTGGCGTTGTCAGGTTTTTACCCAAATCAGAGCTTCATGTGTATCAGATAAAGGGAATTAAAACCAATCCAATGAGATAAACAAAACTAATATCAGGGATAGTCCCTGCCTAAAGTCAAAAACCTTTTAATATTGGGGATCAACCCCAACTGGTGCAATTGAAAATTACTTATCCAGAGCCCCCTAGTATTGGGTTTAAACCTGATCTATGCAGCGATTGAATCCCATTTTGACAGATGTAACCAGCATGCTGCAAAATCCGTGATAAATAATGGATGTAGATCTTGGCTTGAAACGCTTGGAGATTTACTGAGAAAAACTCACTGATCTCCCATATAATGATGTTTCTAAGAAAATGTCGAGACTCTATTTTCCATTTATTGTATTTTCCCCAAACTCTATTCATTTAGAGAATTAAAGTTTTTTTGGTAATTAATATGTAAAACAAAACATATCACCCAGAAAATTTGGGTATACTGGCCTCCAAAATAAAGGACAAGTGGCTTAACACCCCCTTTGCCCTGACAAAGACCTTTCCATTTGGAGATCTCCTGATACTGCCACCTAGATCAATAAAAGACTGTGTACACTGGAAGCCTTTGCATTCTACTTCAATGATCAGGAAATCTCCTTACCCTACTTGATCCCATCTTCTACAAAAGCATACCCTGCTTGATCCTGAACTTCCACAAATTAAAAAAGATACTTTAGTTTTTGTTTTTTATACAACTAGAATTTTCCTGTTTTAATACAGAGATTCCTTCCTGTTCATATGAAAAGAGATTGCCTCAACGATGCCAATTTATTGAGAGATTGCCTTAGGGAGAAAGAGACATTAAGAGATTCCAGTGATGCTACCTATAACTCGAAATTATGTAGCCTTCAAAGGCCCTGACATTCAAGTTATACATTAAATCCCAAAACCATCCCTGCTGCCATGGGCGACTCTCCATGCTTCTCAATCTCTGCTACCAACCTCATGCAGGAATATGAACCCTTTAAATGATTTCAGGGCCCTGTTGGGTTCCCATAGAACTCAATCCGCTTTATTTATACTCATCTCACCCATTCAGCAATTTTAAATATGATCCTGCCTATTAAAAAGCCCCCTGAAGGCCATTTACTCTTTAAACCATTCCCTGGTTATCAAAGTACCACCCCCAAAGGCCAGTAAACATGGAACTATGAGTAATTGTCATCCTCACTTACTCCCCCACCCTGGGGTTGCCCCTATAAGACCTGCGGTTGCCCTCATCGCAGCCATTTGGTTTTCCTTGGGGGCCCTAGGTACACTAATAATTTTCATTAACCTCACGTGAATGATAGAGAACCCCTCCTTAGAGTTGTTAGAACCTCTGTGCCCTTGATATTCTTGGCGCTCTACTAAGTACTCATACAACCAGATTGGAAGATTAGTCTTATTCTCATCAACCTTTTGCTTGATAGTAAGAACTTTATTTTAGAGTCACTAGAATGGCGGTGCCATGCAAACTATGGATTCCGTTTTTGGGTAATCAAATACCCCCTATGAGAGCCTAGTCTTTACTTAGAACATTGATTCACTAATAACTGCCAATTGTGATATCAAAAGTAGTATACTATTTTTAAGAGGCTGCACAATTGACTATAATTTTCCCAAATCTATTCTAAATATATTACCACGTTAATATGTACTAGAGTTATTGTTTTCAGGAGGTATCTCTTATATAGCCTATTTTATACATAAGATTGATTACTTACCACACACAGCATTATTGTATGATGCTTTAAGAGTTTTAGGGCTTTTTGGTGAACAAAATCCCAAAGATCAAGAATACTTTGAAATTCCTAGAAAGAACTTGAGTTATGTAATAGTATGCAAGGACCATGCAGTAACCTTCCATCACTCAACATTTAATATTACCTGCATCAATCCTTTTCAGCCCAAACATGAGTAAAGCTCTGTCTATACCTCTAGAGTATAGTCAGGTAGTGATTGCTGCAATTACTAACTCTTTAGACTAGTCTTTTTTTAGTACTAGATGTAGATTAGTCTTTTCTATCTTGAATTTTTATACTATTTTCTTTCTTACTAGCAGTATAAGTTTCCCTTCTTAGTAATATCAGTCTGAAATTACTTTAAGATTCTTAACAAAATTATTGTTTATTTTTAAATATACTTCCAATAATGGTGGTTAGCCAAGCGGGTAAAACTGCTTCCACCCCTAGTGCAGGTTTTGAGTTCAAAACCTGTACTGGTTAGAAAATATTCTCGTGTGGTATATTTGTCCTAAGGTCGACCTACCTTAAATAATTTTATAAATTCACTTCCAGCTTGCTTTGTGTGATGTGAACCAAAGGCAGTAATGCTTATCCAGGTAAGCTTAGCTTTTTCTTATACCAAGGGCTAATAGAATAAGCAACTTTATGAAGAGAAAGGTATAATAAAAAGTTATCATGCTTTTAACTTTATAAAGAGGCTAAAGATGTTGCTAATGGAAAAATAAAATCAGAATTAAATGATGACATAGAAAAGTAGTTGGCTTTACATACATGATGTTATCATCTGTAATCTATAAATTTATTTGATATAAAAAGAAGTCATAATTTTTTAAATTATTAAAAAAATATATTCTTTTTATTTCCAATTACTATCACTTATTAGTAAACAATTAGATTCAAACAGAACAAATTACTAATCGATACCAGGTGAGAAAAGCACAATCAATAAACAAGGGCAGAATAGAGTGAACACAGTAAAGAGTAGAAGACCTAGATCTGCACCGCCCAAAGGCACTAAGCACACAGGAGTAAGCAATAACCATAGTAAAAACAAAAAACTTGAGGTGGTGCACCCCGTGGGTTTTGTGATTCCTTAATAAAATACTTCAGTTACATAAAATGTCCTCTCAACCGCTGTCATAAGTTTAACATGGAATCCATGTATTTTTGGCCATGGAGCACTGGCAATGGGAAAAGTTTAATAAAGCCCAACAAATTATTGCCACACGCTGTTTAAATAATGACCCACACTACCCACCGTGGTTGGGTGGATCTTGGGCTTAAGAAAGCAGAGGAAGCAAATAAAGCTGCAAAGGTCAGAGTAGTGATCAACATTCTTGTAATAAATGTTTGGTATTGACCAAACGTACACGTTGGACATTATCCAAAGATACTTATATAATTTTTGATTACCTTATGACTACACTGGCACGCACAGTAGTCAAACATCTCTGGGAGGGCTTGGAATTCTATGGAGAAATCAAACAATTTGAAATGCAAAGATTTCAGCTGATGCCAACCCTAAGCGCTGGGAAGGCAATCACAATTATTTCCCCAGACCTAGAGATAGCGGAGGATATCACAAAAAATCCCCTCAGATTGCATCCTTTAATAATGACGGGAAAAATCCCAATTATTTCATTCAACAGTGGAGAGCGCGCCCCATATGCAACTACTGTCAGGCTTTTGGGCACAAGATTCATGCCTGTCCCATAAAAGAAGGCCTAAAAGAAATGGAATCTGTGAAGAAGAAGTGAGTGAAGATGACTCAGAGTAATTTAAAATAAATGATATTACACAAGCATATAACAGGGAAGAATTTGGACAATATAAAAATATTGACCCAATTTTCCTAAAGGAATGTAAAATGGCCAAACAGGCTTACAAGTTGGCCACAACCAAGGAAAAGGCCTCAGCGGAATCATCAAATTTTCGCCTAGATAGATTCAGAAAGACATGGAAGAACTTTCAACAATGAGACAATCAAATTCTACAGAAAACCAAACAACCAATCCAAACAAAATGAGTTCAGTGGAACCCAAATGGGAAGAAAATGTGGCAAAACATGGGTTTGGCACACACCCCAAATTGCAGAGTACAACCCAATTGGGAGTGAAAATCAACAATGGAAGGCGCAAAACAAAATTATGGCCAATGAGAGCACACAAGTGCACCATAATGATAAATTGAAAACCAACAAAGGCAGGAAAGGAGCAAAAACAGAGGTAATGAAAGTGGAAGAATATACCCCAGCACCTACTCATAATTATGCCACCCATAGCAAGGATGCAAAGGTGAGTGATGAAGGCGAGGGAGTAGGGCTGGGGGCCCTGCTAACCGCTCCTGAGGTGCACCAGGCGTCTCAGTAGAGATAGGTACGCTTAACATAGTGGGACTCAAGTCCTTAATGTCCCAGGCTAAGAAGTTGAGTCTCCTGCGCAACCTACCTGTGGATATCCTGGTGGCGCAGGAAACTCACTGTCCACAGGGAAAGGAGCAGGCATGGGAAAACATGGTCCCTCAACAATATTTTTTGGTCACAACACTGTGGGATGTTAGTGCGTGTAACCAAAATTTTAAATCCATTAGTAAAAATTTGTTTTTGGATGGCTGCGTACTAGCTGTTACCTCCTCATGGCACAAAGAGGTGCACACAATAACCACCATGTACAAACTAAACTGTGCAATGGAGAGTCAAGAGATTTTATTAACTCTGACATAGCTACATCTCTTAGCAAACACTTTTGTCATGGGAGACATGAACTGCTGGATTAACCCAGACACTGACCAATGGCCGCACACAATGGAGACACCACAAGGGCAAGTGGAACTTCACATGTTTAAGGCCACCCTGGGCCTATATGATCCTTTACCTAAACGGACGCCCCTCCTGCAGAATATGACATGCCCACATGTGCACAATGGTGTAATTATTTCTATGTCATGAATAAACCTAATACTTGCACCACTAATTTTCTGACACCAGATTTATAAATAAGAGTACAGAAATTGAGTTCTAACTTTTCTCTCTCGTTGCAATCACTTTTGCAACATATTTAATTCAAGTCAGGTATTAGTTTGATAATCTCACTGAGGAGATTAGTTTGCGCCCATGTCAGGGAGCAGTTGTCCAAGTAAGGTAAAGGGCACAGGAGTTGGCCCCACGACATCTAAAGTTTGCAAACGCCCCGGGGAACCCAGAGGAAAAGACAAACTTAGCAATAAAGCTGGTGATAACCATTTCCCCAGAAATTTTAGCCTGGCAAGCGCGATGCAACCAGTACATCAATATGCTGCACTCTCAACCACTTTCGTTGGTGGAACATGGAGTACGGGTATTCCTTGATATTCAGCAGATGTCAATGTGGTAAAAGTTTTGTGGGGATGTGCACAATCATTTCCCAAATGCAATGTATGTTACACCTCATTCCATGCCACGCAGTTGGCTGGATCTTGGTTTTGAAAGCAAGGATGCAGCGGATGAAGCTGAAATGGTGCGCGTTGTGTTAGACCTCCCAGACGAGCAGTGGGTCATCAAAACTAAGCACACTAGAAGGACAAAACCAAACCATATTTTTGTAACTTTTGACTTTCTGCCCACTATGGTCAAACGAGCCATGCTCAAACAACACCTAAAGGCTGGGCTCGCCATATATGGTGAAATACAATCCTTCAAAATTCAATGCTTTACGCTGATGCCACATCTGTGCACCAGCAAAGCAATTGCAGTCCTAACCCCAGCTGAGGGGATAGCGCAGGATCTAACCCAAATCCCGCACACCACTTTTGTCACTATCAAAGGGCAAGCCACTCACCCTTTCAGGGTTACCATGGACAGCGCACCTCCCATCTGCACCTATTGTAATGTATTTGGCCACAAGGCACACACCTTCCCCAATAAGGAGGGCATCTCATACCAAGAGCATCCATCGGAGGCTATGAACACCAGGGAGACCCACTATGAATTGACCGCCAATACAAAGGAGGCTTTCCCATGAGGAGCACAAGGTTGCTACTTAGTAGTGCACCTATATCCCCACAAGAGCGGAAGAAGGCCAAACAGGCCTGCAAGATGGCCGCCAAGGAGGCGGCCAAACTCGCGCCTCCTATCCCCGCCCTCCTAGCTCCAGGAGGAAATCAAGACTTTTGTGGCTGAAGCAGCTCAAGAATCTCTCGACCAATCAGAGTGGGACTCCCAAGCCAATTGGGCCGCCCAAGCTGAAACCCTGATGGGCAAGTCAAACTCATTTGACCTATGTGCCCAAGCCTCGATTGGAACCAGCTTGGTCTCCAACCTCCCAGCCAAAAATTCAAAAACTTTCATCAGTGCACTGAAAATGCATGCACCACAAAAATATCGTTCTGCAGCGGGGAAAACAAAGGCAAGGGTAAAACCCATCGCGAACCTGACTGCTAAAGCTACCCATTCTTCCAACTATGTTGCATCACATACCTGAAGCGCTGAAAAGTGCCGTGGAGAACAAGAGAAGGCTGAAGGGCATGGGTGCCCTTCACCTCACACCTAAGGTGCGATGGGGGGAGCCTTTACTTTAGGGACATTAAACATTGCCAAACTCAAGGCCTCGCCATCCTGGGCTAGAAAACGGAGTTTTTTTACAAAATAAACTACCCGTGGACATCCTAGCCATCCAGGAGTCCCACTGTCCACGCAGTTCTGAGGAAACATGGAAATCCATGCTCCTCCCTTCCCTATCCTTCTGGTCCAAGCACTGTGGGGTGCTTATTAGAAAAACAATTATTTTAAAATTTTTATCTTTTTAAATTTTCCTTAGCAGCTGCATCCTCGTTGTCAAATTTTTGTTTGCTGATGTAGTGCACGCTATCATCAACATTTAAGCCCCAAACTGTGCATGAGAACGTCAGGAATTTTTCTCATTGATCAAATCCCTTCCATTACCCCCTGACCCTTTTGTCGTTAGCAACATGAACTGTTGGTTGAACCCCTCCACCGACTGCTGGCCTTCCTCTTCTTCCCCACCACAGGGACATTTAGAACTACGCATCCTCAAGGCCACCCTAGGGTTGGTCAATACCCTGCCGCATCATGCTCCACTTCTCAAACATGTTGCGCCCCCACGTCCACAACAGCCAGTTAAGGTCCATGTCCTGCATTGACCTTATCCTCATGCCATTGATATTTTGTACCCAAATTTCCCATTTCACCACAATGAAGATTGATTTCTCCAATCACAGGTTGGTTTCAACTTCCTTCCACATACCCAGCCCCGTTGCTCAGGCTCCAAATTGGTTCAAACTTTGACCAGCTTTAATCGCGTCACTACAATTTTCCTCATGAATGGAATCAGCAACAATGGCTCTGGAGTTTATAAATCCATTTTGCGCTGATCCAATTTCCACCTGGTCAGCCTTCAAGCCGGACACAATCTGCCAGGCTCGCCACCTGTCCTCCCAACATTCATGATCTGTCTCACCAGTCATCTCGTGCACTCTGGCAGAGCTGGCCCACCTGGAGTCCAACGTCCAAGCCAAGGGCTACAGCCCTGCTTGGGGCCGCAAGTGGGTGGAAGTAGCCTCCCACCTCAACGCGCTTGAGCGGCAACACAAACATCAGGTTTTTGTTCAGTACAGAGCTAAACACATCACAGCGGGTGGCATGTGCTCCACTTACTTTTTTGAAAATTCTTCACACTGCACCAGAGCTTGGCCTGCACACAGGTGCGAAGGCCAGACAATTCCGTAGTGGATATGCTGGCCAAAGTGGCAATTGAGATACAAAATTATTACTCTGAATTGTACCAATCTGAACCGATTCTGCCAGCTGAAATGGCGAATTTTCTTGATAGTGCACGCATCTGCACCGTTTCCCATTTCCTGGAGTTTATTAATTTGATTACCCCAGGCGAACTCTGGTCCACCATCAATGGTGCACCAAATCAGGAATGCCCTGGCCCTGATGGCATTTCTTATGAGTTCTACAAGAAGTACTTCAAATATTTATCCCCACTGTTACTTGCCTCTCTTAACCAGAGCCTTTTGAAAACGTGCCTCCTGCCAGGAGGGCAAGAGGCCTACATCATTACGCTCTTCAAAAAGGGGATAAGCTATACCTGGCCAACTGGAGCCCATTTCTCTAACAAATACTGACATGAAAATTTCGACTAAAATCATGGTTAACCGTGTAGGGATTGTTGCCTCTGCTACCATCCCCCCAGAACAATTCAGTTTCATACCCAGAAGGTCGATTTGGGACAACGTGCACACTGTGGCCAACGCCTGTCAGTCCACGGCCTCTGGTGCACTTGTATTTTTAGATCAACAGAAGGCCTATGATAGAATAAACTGGGAATATTTCAGGGCATGCCTCCACCAATTCCGCCTCCCCTTTTGCTTCATTAATTGGGTGATGTTTCTAACAGAATCCGCCACAATGGCTGTGCGTGGCCTTGGCTTCCTTACTGATGTAGTTCGCCCTCAAAGGGGCCTACGCCAAGGGGACCCTCTTAGCCCACTCTTATATAACTTCAGCCTAGACCCACTTCTTTGCAACGTGAATGCCCACCTTACTGGGGTCCACGTGCAAGGCCAAGCCCCATTCAGAATGCTGGCATTTGCTGATGACTGTGTGGTTGGGGTGTCTAACAATCATGACAAATGCACGCTTGAAGCTCTTATCCAGGTTTACTCCCAGGTAAGTAATGCTGCACTCAACGCCTCCAAAACCGAAATCATCCTCCTTGGTCAGTATCAAACCCGCTGGGCCTCAGCGCCCTGTTCCCAGCCCACCCCATCTGCTAGCACACGCGCTTGCTTACCCTGCCCAACCCACACCGCCCCACTTGTGCTCCCCTTTGTGCCGCGCCCTACTGTTGGACTGGTCCGCCATTTGGGGGTGTGGTTGGAGGCAGGCGGGTATGCCTCAACGGTGATTGAAAACCATATTCTGGACAACGTGACGAAGCGCATCAATTCCCTCATAGCCCACCCTACTTCCCTTGCTTGCAGGGTTGTATTAGCCAACTCTATGATCCTCTCCAAAGTTTGGTTTGGGGCTCAAGCCATCTCCTTCTCCCTAGGTTTCTTCAAAACACTGTATGCCCTTCTGCAAGGGTGGCTATGGTTGGGCCACCCACCGGCAGTTTGACTTGATGTTTTGCCCTCTCCATAGTGGTGGCACGGGCCTGCTCAACTTTGAGGCCCATGCTGCAAAGATCCTGGGCACCTGGATCATGGCTGTTAAAATCCCTACACTCCCAACCCAACACTGGTCCCACGCGTCCCACTCCAACTTCTCCCACGCCCTGGGCCTTACCAATCTGTCGCACCCTCACTCTCTGATGAAATATCTGGCTTCCCACCCCTCGGCCGCAGGTCCCCATGGAACTGCACCCCACTTCAAATGAATCCTCTTCTCTATGCGGAGCACTGAGTGGAGAATTCGAATTTGTGGACACACTGCCCAGAGGGGGCGTCCCTCTCCTCGGTTCACACAGGAGGTATAGGGGCTACCCATTCTGGATGGCTTAATACCCATAAGGCCCCATGTCCTATCCAGGGTGGACTATCTGGGCATGATGGACATCCCTTATTCCCTTGAAACCCAGAAGACAATTTGGAAATATGCCCACCACCCTCTTCTGCAGCCTCATATCCATTCCCATGTGTGGCGCTGCCTGAGGTGGGTGTACCATACTGCTGAGCACTCTAACGCTTTACACTCATCCTGTGTCATGTGTGGCCAGTATGGAATGCTGTTTCACCGCCTGGAAAAGTGACCTACCTCTAAAGCAATATGGCGTGAGGTGCAACGTCTGCTATGCCAGGATCAGGCTTATCCCTTTATTTTGATTAGGGATATGTTTTCTTTATCTATGGTTTTCCCTCTTCCACCCTCCCTCCATGCTTTGGTGGTCGCGATCGCCATGTGGATTATCCACAATATTGTCTTGGATGCCATCGCAGGCTCCATCCCCACCCTCCCAGAAGCTGTCCACTGATTCTGGTCCCACTTAGTAGACCACTTTCAAGCGTGGTTGTTTGGATACCTCCCACCGCGTCGCCATCAGTTGGTCTTCTCCTGGTTCCCATTTTGGTTCATCAACTCTGACCCCTTCTTCCACACATGCTCAATCATGGTTCCGGCCCCTTTACACGTTCCCCCTCCTCCCAGTAGTGGCGTTCTCGCTGGCAACAGGAGATAACAATAGCTTCTCTGGGGTGCCCCCTGTTACTACGTTTCATTTTCTTTGTCTCTTATTGGAAGTGTCCATCCCCTGGTCAGCCTTCCCCGCAATAAGTTTAAAGTTACAAAAGTTGAATTCTCTGACCACCAGATAGTTTTGGTGTTTTTCGCACCAGTGGAAACAATTATCCAAGCACCCAGGTGGTGCAGAATATGCCCAGAAAATTTATTTATTCGAGGCAAGTCAACCAGGGGATGGACATTACTAAAAGAAAGAAAATATTGACATGAAACCTGAGCAGGGTCAACTCTGTCATTGAAAGTTTTCCACCTCTAGATTGGGACTCAGATCTTTCTGGTTATGTCATAGGTAAGGTTTTCGTGTTATTTGACCTTCTAACCGCCAATAAATTCCTTTGTCTGGCACCCTGATCAAGTGTGAAGGGCAGGAATTGAACATGCAACTTTCAAGTTGGTAGCCGTATGCCCTACCAACTTGCCTTCCACCCCCTATGCCCAGAAAATTTAACAGACTTGGAATTTCAATCCTGGGTGGAGGATATATCTTTAACATGGTATTTTCAAACGCTTTCTATTTTAACCCACTGATCACCTAAGAAAATTTCAAAAAATCAACAATACAACAGATTAAACAACAAAATCAAGAAGATACAGTGCAGCTTTGGCCATCATTAACCACACCTTGGCCGAAATTAATCACCTGAAAACTTGTCCCATGCACAGGATACAGCACTGGATGGGGGCATTAAAGGGGCAGAGGTTTCTGAACATTTAAACACCCTGATATGTGAACACCAACACCACGTTGAAGTTAATATAGAGCAGAAAACCTATAAGTTAAAGAAACTTTTTGAGCTATTTTTTCTATTGATTTCATGCCTGAAAGAATATGGTAGCCTGCACACAGGTCCAATAACTGTATACATCCATAGAGTAAACACCTGAAGAAGTTTCAACTGAAGTACACAGGCTTTATACAATTTATATAATTTTCACCCCAAGTTGAACCAGTAAAAATCAAATAATTTCTCACAAATGCACATATTAACTCCGTGGCTTAAAAAATAATTAAAATAACTTATTATCATGTGAGGAATCATGGGAAGCAGTGCGCAATGCATCAAGAGGGAAATTCCCTGGACCTGAAGAGCTTCCCTATAAATTTTATAAATTACTTTACTAACATATCTAATATTATTCTTGCTTCCATGAATAAGTGCATTATGGAACCATGCCTTCTACCTAGAGGTAAAGAAGCACACACTATCACTCAATTAAAGAAAAGGAAATATAATAAACCTATCCAATTGGCGCCCAATCTCTCTAACTAATACTGACACTAAAATATGCATAAAATTATGGCCAAACAATAAAGGGAAATTGCAACTGAGGTGATATCCCCATCACATTATTGATTTGTCCCAATAAGATTCATATGGGACAATATTCACACAGTTGCAAAGGTCTGCTAATCTAAAGACTCTGGAGCGCTTGTCTTTTTATATTAACAGAAGGCATATGACAGGGTGAACTTGACCTATCTCAGGGCCTGCCTTCAAAAATTTAAACTCTTAAATAGGTTCATAAAATGTGTGATGTTGTTCACAGAGTCAGCCACCATGGCTGTGAGCGAAGTAGGTTTTTTAACTAACCCAGTTTTTCCACATTATGACTCAAACAAGGAGACCCTTTAAGCCCTCTACTTTACAACTTTAGTCCATAATCTAATCCAGATTACAAACGCACTTTTTAATTAAATCAATGTCTATGGCCAACCACCAATCAAAATGATGGCCTTTGCTGATGACTGCATGGTGGGTATATCCAACAACTAGGATGCTCGCATATTTGAGAAAATAATATAAGAATACTCATTTATAAGCAACTCATCACTTAATACTGTAAAATTGAATTTATACTCATGAGGAAATATCAGACACATTGGACGCCATCCACCTTGGGTCAGCAGACCAATATAACATCAAGACTCCTCACCAGACCTAGGAGGCAAAGATCATCAAATGCTCCAAAGGAGCTTCCCTTCACTATCAATCTGGAAGCTGGATTTGTCCGCCACTTGGGGATATGGCTAGAGGCAGGGGGTTATGCTAATACCGTGATGGAAATTTAACTCCTAGATAAGATACAAAACGCATTGCCTCCTTTCATGGACATCAAACAGGTCTAACAGGATGAGTTATGATAGCCAATTCCATGATATTATCAATAATATGGTTTACAGCCCATGAAACTGCATTCTCAATTTATTCAAGGTAAGCTGCCCAGGGGACAGACATTACCGAAACTAGCTTAAACCTAAAAACTAACGTATATAATTGATTCAAACAAAACGCCCAAATGAGCGGATTTAATGAAACACTTCTAACAAAAACAACTAACCAGGTGGGCAGCGGAAACCGCTTATCCCTCCATGGCAGAAGGAAAGGGGGGAATGGGGGCTCATCTTTGGCAGCGGCTTTCTCCTCCCAGAGTAGGGTACATGTCAAGGCGGATAGCAAGGGCGTCAGGGCATTGACGGCATGTGGTTCAATATCACTAATGATTGGTATTTCATGAAAATTGCCAGCTAGGAAAATGGCACTGATATATTTGGTTAAAGCTTTTTTAAGCTTTAAAATTGGGCATCTGGGAGTTTAATGAATGTGGTAATGTTGGTTCAGGTAATCTTAGCTTTAGGATTCTGTGCTACAGTTACCACGTTCTGGATAGCATCGTTGAAATTTTTGTGTACCTATTCACTGTGATTTTACTTTTGGGGTGAGGGTTTATGGGATAACAGGAGGGGGAATACCTCCTGTGAGCATTACCACTGGTTTGGCGACAGCTTTACAAAGGGTATGACAATCTGGTATTGCAGCTGCTTCAACTGCAAGATGGTGGTCACTGCAAAATGATTCATCATCTGGCTGTGGGGTATATAGATGAGGGGGGTATTTGGCGTCCCATTCTGCATTATCAAAATGCTTGATTTGCAGAGATGGTTCTTTAATGATCTTACTTGATTTGTAGATTTCAGCCAATAACTCCCATGGGTTCTGGTTGAATTGAATTGGGGAATCGGCATATGGTTGAGGTTTGGTTGATTTGTTAGAGGAAGCATGGGATCAAACTGGGTTCAAGACAGTGTTTGATTGGAGGGATCATGTGTGGCACGGGGGCGAAGAGGGGGCTGATTGGTGGCTGCAGCCTCAGGCTTTGGGGAGGGGGAGGTAGGATCGTACCCCATGTTAGAACTGGTGCAGGGTGGGCAGCAGATTGAGGTCAATGGATGAATAATTTGATCTGTCAGAAGTGGCTAAGGAGGGGCACTTGCATTTTGAGTGGTCCAACTCAAAACAGGATGGACAGATCGTCCGCCCACCCTCAACGTGGGCCCAAAATGGATGGCCAGGGGCAGAAGGAATAACGGCACAAGGGAGAATCAACATGGCGATTTTACTATATTCAAGGCTTATTGTGCATATGCCTGAGGCCCAGCGAGGCGTGTGGCCCATTTGGGACCACAACTTTTAAGATGTGGTTGGAGACATAAGCTGCCAATTCGTCCATCAGCTCCTGGTGGAGCAACGTAGGGGGGAGGTGGGTGGGCAAATTAGCAAACTGGACCACCAAAGTGGTGTTCGCTGGGAGCCAGATCTGAATTGTGGGAAGAGGGGTACCCTGGAATACCAGGGACACAGTTGCCATAGTGGCGGCGTCAGCTTCACAGGTGAATCTGAGGTCAAAATACCCCTTATAGGGTTGGAATTCAATGAATCCAGCGGGGGTCATCACCACCTGTTCCATTTTGATAATGGCTTAATCATGGTATGGGAAGAGTTTTCCATAATTGACCCCTAGGCTATAGCGCATGTTGCTTCAGGGGAGCACCAGGGGGCAGCAAGGTACCACTTGGGTATGAGCAAGGTGGGCGTCGAGATCCTTTGGAGGAACAAATCATCCCATAGGTTTAAAATGATAGGGTGAACCAGTCTGAGCGCGTTTTCCTGACAGATGGAAAATGGCAGGGAGAGTTTCGCCACTGCCCCACACTGGAGCAGACGGCGGAGAATCTGAGGACATTAAAGCAAAACTATGGTGGGAAATTAAAGTTACTTTCTTGTTTTTCTGTATAATTTGCTTGGAAAATTATGCTAGCGGAAAGAGATTTTGCAACTGCATTATCACCTTCACATTAACACAATATATGCCTTAATACAGCAATGGCTTTGGTCCAACCATAATGCCCCTGTGCAACTTGAAACTCTACGGCCCTAGTAGTAGTGGAGCTATAGTGCTAATTAATTATGTATAGTAAGCGGCCCATATACTAGGATCCTGGATAGCTCAGGTGACTATTCCATACCTTCCAGACATACATTGGGCTAGAGCAGCAAGATCTAATTTTACACAAGCACTCCAATTATGAATAAAGATCATCCAAACTCAATGATTGAGTATCTGGCATCTCAACCAACCACTGCAGGACCGCATGGCACTCCTGTACACTTTTATATTTTAAATTTATTATGAGGCACGCTGACCAGGGGACAGACATTACCAAAGCGCAGAAAGCGACAAAAAAAACTGAACTAACTAAACTCTCAGACAAAAAGAAAATGACTGTTTAAAGAATGGGCGAAACATAATAATCAAGACACCAACCTACCAGGTGGGACAGCGCCGAGGCGCTCATCCTACTATGGCGGAAGGGGAGGGGGGATCAGGAGGCTCATTCTCAGTCTCATGCTCCTCATCGGCGAGAGCACAGGCCAAGGAGGAGAGCAAAGGGGTGGGGTGATCAGCGACATGGGGAGTGAGGTTGGTAACAAGTGGCTGCTTAAGAAATCATTGTACAACAGTAAGTCACCGATGTATTTGTAAATGGTGGCCTCCACCTTAATGCAGAGGGCAGGGAGCTGAGACAGTGAAGCCATGGAGGCTCGGGTGACTTGAGAGTTGGCCTGCAAGGTGGAAACCACTATCTGGATGGCATCCTTAGTGCGCCTGTGGGCAATTTCAATGATCAATTTGTGGTTTATGGGTGTGGATGGCCTAAGGATGGGGGTGGGAGTTACTTGGCTAGCGCTGCTACTGACGACTTGGCCAGTTTATGGATAGTGGTTACTTCAGGGTGGGTGGCTGCTGCGACAGTGAGCTGGAAGTCCAAGTGGAACTCCATGGCATCTGGGTGGGGGGCGTAAGATTGTTGAGTGACCAGTTTGGGATTCTGAACCTGGATAAATTCGTCATATATGGGCTGCGAGGCCTCAATAAAATTACCCATCTCATCAGTTTCAGCCAATGAGGACCATGGGATCAAGTAAAACTCAAAATTGGGGTCTAAAAATGAAGTGGTGTGGCTGGCAATTGCAGAATAACGTGGGAACCCACATTAGTCCAAGCTGATTCCTGATTGAATGAGGTGCAAGTGGCACTGGACGAGGCGCAAGTGGCACTGGCCTGAGGAAGGGGCTGATTGGCTGCAGCAGTCACCGAGGTGGCAGCAGGCTTTGGGGGAGGGGGGTAGGATTGTACCCCATGTCAGAAAAATAGTGGGGTGTGAGGCAAAGTGGGGCCATGCGACAACCATGCTGGGTCAGAGGAAGTTGTGAGGGTGGGGCATTTGCGCTTTGAGTGATCTAACTCAAAGCAGGAAGGACATATTGTCCTCTCGCCCTCTACCCAGGCCCAGAATGGGTGGTCAGGGGCAGAGGATATGATGGCGCGGGGTGGAAGCAACAAGGCTATTTTAAATTTATTGGGCTGATCATGGCAAATGCCTGAGGCCCAGCTGAGGCGAGTGGCCTCATTGGGGACCACAAACTGAAGGATGGGGTTGGAGATGTACGTGGCCAATCCTTCCATTAACTCCTGATGGAGTACTGCGGGGGGAGGTGAGTAAGCAACCCTGTAAATTGGACTACCATGGTCATGCAGTGGGGAGCCAGGTGCATGTAGTTGGAATAGGTGTGCTCTTGAAAATCAGGGGCACAGTAGCTGCAGTGGTGGCGTCAGCTTCTCAGGTGAAGCTGAGGTCAAAATACCCCTTAAAGTGGCAAAAGTCGATGAAACTGGCTGGCTGCATCACCGCCTGGGCCAGGTCAATAATTGCTTGTTCCTCATATGGGAACAATCTCCCATTCTTGACCCAAAGGCCAAAATGGAGCTGGGAGCGGGGGAGAACAAGTGGGCTGCAAGGCACCACCTGGGTACATGCCAGGTGGATGGCGAGATCCTTGGGCGGACTAAACTGACCCAAGGACTTATTGGGACTGGACAATCCAGACTGAGCGCATTTTCCCACCGGATGGAAAATGCTAGGTGGGGTTTCGCCGCTGCCCCACACTGGAGCAGCTGGTGGCAAATTTGACATCATTGGGGATTGAATAGCAGCAGTTGTCATTAGATCACTAATTATTTACTTACTTTTTGGTTTTTTTCTAATAAAATTGCTCAAAAGTGAAATCAAGTGGAAAGAAAAATACTCCTGTACACTTTAAATGAATACTTTAGCCATGAGAAGTGCAAAAGTAAGATCCAAATTTGTGGAAAGATCAGTCACCAATGTTGCCCAAGTCAACTCACAGACAGGAAATAAATGGCCAAATAGCTACAGGTAACATAATAAACCAAATTTTGAGTACCATTGCCAGGATTGATTACCTGGATCATATTGGCATACCATGCATCTTGGAGACTCAAAGAATGGTCTGGAAATACACACAACACTCACTACTACAACCCAGGATATGGGCACATGTATGGAGATGCATGCGGAGAGTGTATTGTACAGCAGAACAATCAAATGCTGCCCACTCTTCATGCACAATATATGGCTAATATGGAAGCTTAGTACACAGCCTAGAACAAGGTCCAACATCGGTAGCTATCTGGAAAGAGGTCATGTGCTACTCCATCAAGACAATGGACAGTTATTTAGTTTGGCTAGGAACATGTTTGCTCTCAACATGGAGTCATCTTTTCATCCACCTTTACGGCGTTAATCGTAGCAATAGCACTATAGACAATTCATACTATATTATTGTATTCATTTACAGGAACAACGCCTACCCTCTAAGAAGTTATCAATAGTTCCCACTACCATATGGGAATATTTTCAAACATGGTTGTTTTAAAAACATGACCCCATGCATCATAAGGTTAATCAATTCATGGTTCCCCATATGATTCCTAAATATTGACTCATTCCTTCACTCATGCTGCATCCAAGGATAAGTTAGCATAAATCCCTCCTATCGTCATAAACTTGGTGGTCCTGGAGGCAGCAGGAGGGGCTATAATCCCTCTGGGGTGTCCTTATTTATTCACTGTTTATTATTATTTTATCCTCATTATAATGGAAGTGTATGTCCCCTGGTCAACCTTCCCCAAATAGTTAAAAATAATATATTCTCTTTTTTTAGAGGTATAAAGTAATAAGGCTGTGTGAGTCATCTTATATACAATGCATTTAAGCTATAAGTTTGTTAAAATTCTAGGTGCTTCGCTGCTTGTTCACATATATTAACCTTTAAATTGATAGCTGCACAGGTTTGATGTGTTCAATCCTAATGTTGTTTGATGATATATGGTATACAATTGATAATAGTATGAAAGACTATTATAGTAGTTGAATAGATCACTAGTGTTTGGTCCAACGCTTGACCAGTATTCCTGCTTAAAATACTCTAGATGTCTTCAGTAGGGATTATGACCCTTATCCGCCTAACTTAATCCATGCTCAGATCCTTGTTTATGGCATTTCCTTTGGCGACATGAAGTTGGCAGCAATTCCCATCTCAGCTCAGCTTCTCTTCTCAGGATCCTCTATCCTTACTCTTTAACCTACTAAAGAGTACCTATTAAAGCACACATCAATAATTTCCTTGGAAATGAATAGAATTAATAATGAATTCTGCTAATTAACTTCTTTTTATTAAGTGAATTCTCAGGGGGAATTTATAAAGGGAATTTGGCACCCAACCCTCAATTGGCACCTCAGCAATGAAATGGCAACCGTTGCTGTTGAATTAACCTTCATCATCTCATCATTGATGATCTTGCCCATCCTGGTTAGGATTCTGTCATCACAAATCCTCAAGCCCTAAAATGAAAAGAGTCATAAAATGTGTCCCTAACATATTTCACTCATTCCTGCAAACCAATCATATTTGGCAAATGACCTGCTTAGGCTTGGAACTTGTTACCCATTATGGCAGGTCATTAACCAGCTGATTGATTCACTAGTTGCAGGTGGCATTAATAGCCTTGCAACTTGCTCCTTAAATTTCCAATTGGTCGGTGATGAAACCTGACCAATCCCAAATCAGTAAATTGATAGTTAATCATTGATCAACTATCAGATGCCCCATTTCATTGGCAACTCTGCCCAACGAGATCTTAAGCATTTGTCCAGATTGATTCACAATGGATCTGAACCAAGCAATCACTTAAAATCCCCCAAAAAATGTTAGCCTGAATTGGGGTCAGCCAATATCCAATTCACTTGTTATAGGGAATTATCCCCTAGCGTCCCATGATAATTTAGATGGCTGAAAATGTGGGCAAAAATCCCAACGATGTTAATAACTAATTATACTCATTCATTATAGGTTCCTTGGATTATATGGTACCCAAAGTACTTTGGCAGTATAATATGCTAAAATTAAACCAAAATAGAGATTAGCTAATCTATCTGTTGATAAATCAATTTCATATAAATCCTTTTTAATCTTTAATTACATCATTGAATCTGGTTCATAGATGGAATTTCTGATATTTGATATTTTCTAATTGAGAAAGATTTTCACTTTGCAAAAATATTTATAAACCTTTTAAAAAGCTAATTTAAAAGGTTAATATATATTCTATGCCAACATTTGAGTATGCTATAATTTTTGGAAAAATTTTGATTACCCAGAAAAATTAACACTAAGGAATAAGCTGAGATGCTTTGCTCTATTATATTTTGAATGGAAGATATCCAGTTATCTGATCTACAGTTGTTATAATTATATTTTTTGAAAAAAAAACTAGCTTAAAATCTTATCTTAAGTTATCAACAAATTTTAGTTTTTAGATAATATTTTTATTTTTAAGTTCAACTAGCTTTCTGCTAAAACACACTATCAAGTAAAAAGGGGTGTGCAAGGCCTCAGGGGCCAGCCATCAAGCTAGACAGGGGTGTTCACCCCTTTAAAGCCAAAAAAAGTTCAAATCCCAAGGCCCTTCTTCTCACCCAGATCTCAGACCTAGTGCATACCTATATGAGAAATGAGTGGCTGCTTCCCCGCATTGTTTGCCACATGTCTATTCCACCCTTACACCCAAACTCAAACACATCCTATTATCAAAATCTGCATGTTTTATCTAGAAAATTAAGCAGCTTTTTAAAGACTTTAGGAGGATTCAGGAGGCCCCCATCACAGTCCCCGTTCGCTGTCCCAATTAGTAGTACAACCTCAAGTTAAACTGAAAGGTGAAAACTTATCTAGAAAGCGAAATTCAAGCAAAAAGTTGAAGAAAAGAGGGCAAAAACAGGCGTTGAACTTGTCACTCCAGTCCAAAAGCAAAAAATCAACTTCAGACATTCAGAAGGCAGAAAATCATCCTAAGAATATTTTGGAAACCTCAGCTGTTACTATCAAGGCAAAATTGAGGATTAAAACCGTTATTTAACAAATAAAATAATGGACTAATCCTATTGTAATTGGGATTAGTTTTTTTACCCTTTCCACTATATCTACTATCACCCTGATAATGGTAGGGTGTTGGGTTATTTTCTTATTAGTATTGCCCTTTTAGTTCTAAAAAAATTATTTGAAAGTCTTTCTAGGTACCATCTAGAAAAAAAAAAAAAAAGTCTTTCTAGGTATTTTAATAGCAAATGTGAAATATGGGCACTAATGCCCTGGGTTGGATCTTGTCCAAAACCCCTTCCAACGCGCCCACCCA